>RHKH01000021.1:160783-221874 GCA_009829795.1 Lasiodiplodia gonubiensis
ACACCAAGCCAATGGGACGAATCGGCGTCAAGTGGCTACCTAAAGTTCAGGTTTTGAAATGTCGTGAGTGAGTGACTCCAGTATTTCGCGTCTAATTTCCAAAGTTACTCCACAAATGTGTGGGACGAGGCAGGCTCTTCGATTTATTTTTTCCACGTAAGAAGATAGAAATATACTAGCAGGAAATTGAGCAAATAAATTCCGAGGCGCAAACGAATTCACAGAAAGAGGAAGAATGATGAGAGCAAAGATCAACAACAAATAAGGAGGGCCCCTTGAACGAAGCTAAAGTCGCTGGGGTAACGCAGTGTCTCAGCCTGAACAATGACGCTGGCCTCCTCATTTCTAACAGCCTTGTGAAACTCGTCACGTTCGCCTCTGGCACGCTCTCCTGGCCACTAATAAGTGTTAGAGGAGTCGTCAATTAATAGTTATGCTCTATCGATACGCCACTAAAATCCCTGGCCACGAATGCATTTAATTTGCTGCCTGGACCTCTCCGCTAAGCCACGCAGTAGAAGGACAGATGGCGTTGCGCAGCTGCAGGCTATTGGATCTCGGTTCGGGTGAGCGTGGCTCCTATTCCTCAGCAAATGGCAGCGTGCCATCTAAGCTGGTCTATTTCTGTTCGCCCCGAGGGCGGGGCCGAGGGCGGGGAGCTCAAGGCTTTGTAATGCGTCCCGATTCTCATATGGTCTGAGATATTTTCCCTACTTCAAACCAATAAAACCATGCAGCATCAGCGCGGCTCTACCTCGTTATCAGCCTTGCAGCCGATCACGTCACAGCAATGGAAACAAAAAGTCATGTGCAGATGGACCATTTTGAGACGCAAAGACTTTTTAGGGCATTCAATTCGATTCCTTCCTATATCAAATCCCAAGCCCATCTACTCCTATACCGCATGTCACTGCACGAAACAAAGGCATCCACATCTGGGACTTTCATAATCACTGGTATGTAAAATTAAGAAAACAATGCGGATAACATACTCAAGTAATTTATAGCCTGGATATAGTTTCAGAGGGTGGTCACGACATCCGCCATGCCCTTTCTTTCGACTTCAGCCCCACTCAACCGACGTGCTCAACCATCAAACAGCAACGGCTCAGAATGGTCTACAGAAGCCATACTGGCACTGCTCAGCCTTCTGACTATGATAGTCATGCCTTGTGCGACCCTCTTCATCCGCTGCAATTGGTTACACATTTATGCTTTTTGGGTGAATTGGTTTGGTGGCCGGCTTCGCATTGGTACAGTCCACCCACCGTCCATGTTCTCACAGTCTTCTCTTCACATTTTCCATTTCTCTTGCCCAAAAGTGCTAATACTCAGCGAATAAATAGGCGATGAAGAAGAAGGAGTCGAACTCCAAGTTGGGGCCTAGCCTAGTGAGAGTAATCTTGAACAAAGCACGGGATTGGAGCGTTTGCAATACACATCAGTCACATAGAGGGGATGAAATCAAAAATCACGAAACCAATACTCCGCTACAACCACATAATGAACCCGACCTGGGATATGTGATTTCGCTGTACTGCATGCTGTACAGTCTCAACCTCGCATATTGTCTCACAGTAGCTTACCAGACCGCGGGGGTTCCGTGGGCAAGAGCAGACGCCGGAAGCAACAGCATACTGCACTAAGTTGCAATTCGGAAGGCTTAGTCCTACAACGGATGCCCACGGTAGCAGTGGCAGGGTACCGGCAAACAACATGCACAGGGGATCCTCAAACCAAGTCTAAATACGTTCTTGTTATGATATATGCAAATATACCCAATGTTACGTATCGAGTGCCACGGGTAAGAACACAAGGGGTTTAAAGTTGGGAAGAATCAATACAACAAACCTATGCTGTGACTGAAACAGTGGCTTGGACACAAGGAACAGTGATAATGGTTACCGAGACGGCACCGGAAGCGCCAATCGCGGTTGGATATTCAAGAACAAGCATTGCACCAAATGAAGAAATGTCACTCACGATGTAGGTTGCAGCCCGCTCCAATTGGTGGAAGTCCCTGCAGAGGCTCTGGCGCCAGGAAAGCACGAGAGAAGCTATGGAAAGGAACCAACCGTTTTTAAGACTTACATGTGGGGAAGGAAATAAAGAGATGGGGATATGAAGGAGCTCGCTCTGTCGCCGAAACGCCATGAGCGCCGCCGTCCGTAGCTGGACCTCAGTCGACAATCAGCCTCTGCCCAGAGGGACAGACTTTGTGAAGACTAACCGACGGTGCTCTTTTATGCAATAGTTGTAATGGAGTGCCGTCTACGTTCGCCGTGTTCCTTATCGCCGCGTGATCGTGCAAGTAAACCCTCGACCGTGGTTAGAACAGCATGTCGGAAGGAACTCATTGCCAGCAAACTTAGCTGTTCTCAGCTGATTTTGTCCATCTCCTGCAGCGGGCCGCCGAAGTTGTGCGCAAAAAATCATGTCGAAGGAAGTAGCGGCTTAGCTGTACCAGAAAAGTGCCAAGTGCTGTGAATCTTGCTGGTTGTGGCTTTTCGTCCGTGGCCCAAAACCTGCTCACTTGTGCCGGAAGTCACGAGCATCTGAGAGGCTGCACCGAAGAAATACCTATCCCGATGGGTCGTGTACGTCATCTTGTCCAGTAACCACGCCAGTGACGGGGGGTTCAAGCGAGCCAACCACCTTCTCATCCTGTTGTCTCTCGGCGGGATTAAATGCGTACCTGGCTAGCTTCGCCATCTTCTCCTCCGGGCTCACTTCGCTATCAGAGTAGACAAGCCTGACTTCCTTCTTGGCCTTGGGAGCCTCCTCGTCCTTCTTCACAACTGCAGACTCAGCAGTCTTGGGAGCTTCACTCAACTTGCCAGCACTGGCAATGAGATCATCAACAGATTGCTCGAGGCCGGGAATCGAGCTCTGCGGAACTTGTGTGGCATGACCATTGGGCTGAGCAGACGGAGGGTGTCCGGTGACGGAAGGTGGGACGTGTCCCTGGTGCATCTGCTGCAGCTGGTACTGGTTGACCTGCGGGGCACCGAAAGCCGGGCGCTGGGGCAGGCCAGGTGCAGCAGGTAAGCTTCCCTGCCTGGGCGGAGGGTGACCGTTGTTCGGCGGGGTGCGACTCGGAGGCTGGTGTGCGCCGTAGGGCAGGGCCGCCGGCGGCGACCCCGAGTTCTGCTGACGAGGCGGGCCAGCTTGAAACGGAGACTGAAACGGCGGAGCGCCGGGCTGGGCAAAAGGCTGGCCTGGGAAGGGGGAAGATGCGTTAGGGGTGAACGGCTGAGCACCATAGCCAGGCTGCTGAGGGAAGGGCTGGGGGTTGTAAGCCTGTGACGGGGAGTAACCGGGCTGACCGTAAGGCTGCGCGTAAGCGACTTGAGCTGGGTTGGTAGGAGGGCTCGAGAATGACATCTGCTGTGGAGGGTACTGCTGAGCACCGGGCTACATGGTGTCACTCGGTCAGTGTCTGCAGCAATAGGCATGGCTGGGGGGCACTCACGAAGGCTGTGGGACTCTGAGCTACGGCCGGACTCTGGCCACCTTGTCCTAGCGGGGTGACGTCTCCACTGCTTCCTCCAGCTGCCTCCTGAGCCTTCTTTGCCTTGTGGGCAGCCAGGCGAGCCTTGAGATCCTCCTTCGTCTCGACCTTGGGCTTCTTGGGCTGCGGAGCACCACCAGTAGGCGTGGAGCCAGGCGGAGGGTTGCCGGTGGCGGCGCGGCGTTCGGCCTGCTGCTCGTAGAACTGCTGAAGGACGCGTTGCTGGTGGGCTTGCATGACATCCTCGGGGACACCTTCCATGCCGAAGATCTCGAAGTCGAGGCCCTGACGGTTGGGCAGCGCATTCTCAACTTGGGTGAGAGTCTCTTTGTGGACCTGCGTCATGTGGACGTTGAGACCTACGATGGGTCAGTTCAATCCGCGATAGGGACTGTGTGAGCTCACCTCCAGCGGTGTTCAGGCGGCGACCGCATTTCTCGCACTTGAAATGCTTAGCCTTCTGGTGGTTGATCAAGATCTTGAGGTCGTCGAAGTCGCGCTCGCAGTAGTAGCACCACGGGCGGTTGAGGATCTCCTCGACGTCGGGATGGTTTCTCTTCTTCTTGCCCATGGTGTCGGCGCGTGCGGAAGTTGAGGGAGTGGAAGCAGGGCACTAATGCGACGCAAGCCAGCGATGCGGAGTTGTCGAGTCGCGCGTGGTGCGGATGGAGGCGGTCGTCGCGCGCGGTCGAGGGTAAAGGTTGTTGACTGCGGCTTGGCAAAGCTACAAAGAGAATGACGGAAGGCAGCTGAGTCAGCCACGCGCTAGCGGACATTAGCGCGACAGCCCCGGCGCGACCGCCTCGCGTTTTTTCTCTGCACCACACGTCGCCTGCTTCACCCCTCAAGGCACAGCAGCAGCGCCTCGATTCCCCGCTCGCTGGTCAGCTGGCACAGTGCAAATGGCGCACCACATGTGCTTCCAGCTGGCGGCCTGCTTGATACCTGGGCTGCATCGTTGACAACAGTGCGGGCGGCCCTTCCTCAAATACCTCTCACGCAACTGTATACCGGCTACTTGCTCCGTTCGGAGTCGTCACAAGTCCTCTTACGGGGAGCAGTCTATTTTTGTTGCGTCTTGTGGCAAAGTAGATTGTGGGCTGGGATGTACAGCTCTGCCTCGGCAGATCATTCAAAGTTGCAAAAAAGATAGGACCTTCATAGTTCTCACTTCTTGCTCTCCAGAGACACCCTACAGCAAGTGGGACTCCTTGCGTACCAACATATGTAGTTTGCACTCTGCTCATGAAACAAAAAATATATCTTGTTTAATACCTTGATTGTCGAATTATGCATGAAAAGCATATACCATAGTTCAAAATAGGGATGTGAGCTCCGCATTCCCACGCAATCGAAGTCTGAATTATCCGAAGCTACTCGGAAGCTTCACTGGAGAAGGGCACTTCCTTTAGCTACGTCTTACGTCTTGGATTCATGGAAGACAAAATCCATACACGTACTATCACTTATCACATCACACAATCTCGCAGTCGATCAACCCCCAGAAAGCTGAGAACCATCTTCCTCATACATAGATAAAGAGATACGTATGTTGGGCCGTGAGGCTAGAAGCTATTACACGTGGGTAACGTCCACCTTCTCTTCATTCCTTCCAACTGGTAACTCCCCAAATCAACATGCGGGATACAAATCTCAAGTACCCAAACGTGCCTCAAGACCGCGTAATGAAACGCCACCAAAAAAAAGAACGCCATGCTCGCTATGGTCCTTGTCTCTGTTGACGTTTCGCCGAAAAAAAAAGGGGAATCTCTCCGCTTACCAAGACGGAATCAACTGCTAATTGGTATCAGATGCCTTTATAAACAATGTTTCCCGAAAAGAAGAGGAATGACGATAGAAGAAAGATATTGGAGCGAGAATGAGAAGATTAATGATATGAAGATGCAGTCAAGAAGAAGTTGATGCATCGTGCCCTAGAACAAACCTTGGTAGCCATCCATAATCCAGACACGCCTATTATGTGCCTTCGTTCCGTCGTCACAGTCGCTTCGTGAGCTGCATTAGAAGCGCTCGTCATTATCGTGTCAAAGGTCCTTCAGCTTCCGCCACCCGGAGAGCCTTACCGCCAGAATTGCGAAGCCCTAGTGTTCATAAAAAGCGGAAACAGTCGAGCATCCGATCTTGCCTCTATCCATAGCGTCCTTCAACCGGGTATCTCCGTCCACTGACCCCATCTAACGAACCACCAACACCCTGCACATATCTGTGCCCGCTGGCTCTGTCTCTTCGTGACTCTCTAAAGGGCCCATCCCTTTCGATGCTACTATTTCTGCTACCGGCCCAGCGCGGTGACGCCGTACCCGGATAGCGTACGCTCTGAGCCCTGGCAGGGAGCGGCATTCGATCTACACCTGTAGCAGAGACGCCGCGTGGCGGATAGCTTGGCCGCCGGCCGTGTTGTTGAGCAGCAAAATGATCGCCGTAGTACGCAGAACGAGGAAATTGCCCGGTCAGGGGACTCCCTTGAACGGGCCCGGTTGGGACGCTAGGGCCATTCGGACCCAGTTGGGTGGGCGGAGGTTGGAGGTGTGCCACTTGAGTTGCGAATAGCGGCTCCGTGGTTGGCTTGAAACCGCTCGGGCTGGGCCGGGATGAGTTATGGCTGTTCCCTAAAGCCGATAGGTTGGTACCCGAGTAAGTCTTGATTGGTGGTGGGGTCGGTGGGGTGGCAGAGGACGAAGGGACAAATTGCTCGCGAGGATCCCGGGATTCACGTGGGGTCGGGCGTGTGTTTTCTCTGTCTGACCGCTCATGATCGCGTTCACGGTCACGGCTGTGATGCTCACGTTCGCGTGGACTGCTTCTTTCAGCCCGATCTCTGCGCTCCTTGGGAACACGAAGCGGGGGATCAGAGTCTGTGCGCCTGTGCGTGTTTGATACATGCGTGTACGGGTACATTCCATGGTTGTTGTGGCTATACCTCCTCCCATGGGTATATTCGCCATAGGGCGGGAAATACTCACGTGGCGAGGAAGGTGGAGAGTGACTACGGCGATGGCGAAGCGGAACGTGATGATTCGGGCGCATCCGAGGGTCTTTCGGCAGACGTTCAGAAGAGCGGGGGATATTCTCGGGGTCGGAAGAACTTTCACTGTGATACGAGTGGAAACTGCCTCTTCGCCGACCATTCCTTTGCCTATGCGAAGGATGTGGCTTGGGGCTGGAAGATCCATGAGCATGATGCGAATACCTCGGAGGCGGGCCTGTGGGGGTAGGCTCCGCATCGTCATCGTAGTCGCCTATCCCGTCTTCGGAATACGGGGAAGTGCTGGGCCTGTCGGAGAGACTCTTTCGGCGCTTTTCGTGCTTCTCAGACCTGCTCCAAGGCGTCCGAAGGTGACGGCTTATGGTATCGGCGACTAAACGGCCACGGTCTTGCACAAACTCGCGGGGAGACCGAGCTTTGTAGTCAGCGCGGGAGAAGCGGCGGATTATGGTAGGACGACCGCCGCGATCACGATACAGCGGGTTTCGGAAGTAAGCAGCTGCACCGGTACGCTCGTCGGCCGAGTGCTCATCGTTGGACGCATCGCTGTCGAAAATATCGGCACCCTTGCCAGGCGGTCCTGGCCGATGCGCCCGAGTGCGCTGCTGTTGTTCCTCGGCCTCGCATTCCTCACGCAAGCGGTTTGACACGCTCTCGTACCAGCGCAACATGTCTTCGTCAGGCTTCTCCGGGAAAGATTCCTTGGGCAGCAGCTTGGGAAAGACTTTGCCGGTGCCCGGGTCAACAATGTCGAAGTGCTCTACAGCGCCCTGCAGGAAGGGCACATGCTCATCCGGGCCAAGCAGCAGCTGTATGGTTTGCCATGTTATGAAGCCCTTGCGCTTGAGCGCTGGTACGGTTGGGATACTGTAGCCGTCGGAATCCGGGCCTGGCTGCAGCGAATGTAGGCATCCAAGCGACTTGTAAATGAAGGCAACGGAGGGAGCGGGCGTATCGATAAAGAGGACGTCATAGTCGCCGCCGACGGCCTTGTAGAAGCCGGCGAGCTGAGTGGGTGTGATATCCGCGCAGTCCTCGGTGGGCCCGAAATGGGTGGCCTGGGATCTATTGGTCAGTTCGCGGCGGCGGGAAGCAAGAGCGGAGGGCGCGCACCACATAGATTGCTATGCCCTCGAGCAAGCGGTTGAGAAGGTCGGTGCCGCACTTGTCAGGCCTGAAGAGATAGCCCCAGAACTGCTGCGCTTCTTTGGTGGCGGCGTCGGGCGAAGTGGAGGAGGTGTCAGCCATGCCGACGCACTTGCATGCATGCGCGCATGTACTGTATACTGACGGCTGGGAAGCTGGGCGCAATCGAGGTAGGTGGTTGACCCCGGGCTGCAAGGGCCGCTCGGCGCGCTGGAGACGGGGCGCGTGGGGCGATCAGCGGGTCGCGGTCAATCGCGCGGAGGAGGCTGGCTCCAGTTCCGCGTGCGCTGCTGGCACTGGACTTGCGCGGGCGGGAGCGCTGAACGGGCTCACGCCTGGCTTTGGGCGCCGGCCGCCGTTTATAGGGCTTACCGGCTCGCACGATGCACGCCTGCGCACCCCGATTGCGCCGCCCCCCATCACCTGCATTCTGTGCATTCCGGCGCCTGCCTATTTGCCTGCGTCATGTCGGGCCACTGAGCCACGGCCACGATGACTGAGCCTCCAAGGCATCCGCCCACCCCAGTGACATCACCGCGGCCCGCCCCGCCTCCTCCCCACGCTCCACCGCATGCAGTCAACCACGCCTCACACATGAGTTGCACAACCGATACCGTTCATCATGCTTCTATTAAACGTGCACTAGAGTAAAAAAAAGCATTCGCCAACATGTACTTCCGTCTGCATGCCGTATGCAGCATTGCTCATTCCACTTTACGTGGCCCAATCCCCCGTTGATTTTTTATTTTCACCGCTCGCCCTCTAGTGCTCCAGCAGGCGCAAGCTACCCTGGACGACCACGTTCTCCAGGATCGATCCCGGAGGAATGTCGATCGTCTGGCCCTCCGTCGCGACGATGATGACGGTGCCCTTCAGCGTGACACCACGGCCGAGGTTAACCGCGCCCGTGATCGTCAGGTGGTCAAGCTCGACAATCTTGGGGATCGAAGGAATGCGCGACTGGAAGCTCGACACCTTCTTGAAGTCCGAGCCGAGCTTGATGAGAGGCGCAGGGCCGAAGCGGTTGGGGTCCATGACGAGCTGACCGTGCTGCAGAGTGTACAGGTCCGACTTGACCAGCATGAGGTCAGAGCACGTCTTGACCGGCAGGAAGCGCCTCCTGGGAACGTTCACACCGTGAGCGTTGTTGAAGTGGCGGATGGCAGCACCGACCGCAGTCTCGAGCTGGAGCACCGACAGGTCGGCCTCGCCCTTCTTGTCGGCCGGAATGCTCTTGCCGTTGGGGATGATCTCCATGGCAAGCTCGTTGTTCTCAACAACACGCTTGACGGCCTTGAGGTTGAGCCAGATGTTGTTGGTGTTGAAGTACTTGAACTTCTTGATCGACTTGAACTCGTTGACGTGCTCCTTGGGAACCTGAGCGATTTCAAGAAGACGGACCGAGCCCTCGTAGTCGATGATGGTACCACCCTTGACATCGGCCTTGGTCTTGTCCGTCAGCTCCATGATGTACTCAGCCTCGGTCTCAACCATGTGCTGCAGGATGCGCAGGTCGACGACGGCGCCGAGGTTGTCGGCGTTCGACAGGAAGATGATCTCGATGCCGCGGTCGATCAGCTTGTCGAGGATGCCAGAGTTGTACATCGACTCGAAAACGTCACCGTGGCCCGGAGGGTACCAGTCGGAGATCTGAGAGTCGGCCGACTTGGGAGCGGGGAGGAGCGAGTCCTTGAGCACACGGGGGTACTTGGACTGGTTGAAGGTCATGATGTCGATGTTGTGACCCTCGTACTTCTTGATGATGTTGGCAGTGTCCGAGTCGGTGTTGAACGAGTTCATGAGAACGAAAGGAACGTTCACATCGTAAGTCCTGTTCAGGTACTCGATCTGACGGACCGACAGGTCAAGGAAGGACATGCCGTCACGGACTTCGATGACCGACTTGGGGCCAACGCAACCCATCGAGGTACCAAGACCACCGTTGAGCTTGACAACGGCGAGCTTCTTGAGGAACTCGACAGACTCGGTGTTGGGCAGGTCAGCGTAGCTGACGACCTGCTCGGGCTTCGGGGGAGCGATGCGAGACCACTCAATCGCGTTGCCCTTGGCCTTGTCGTTCAGGTAGCGACGGAAGAGGGCAAAGAAGTTGTCCATCTCAGTCTCGAACCGCTGTTGCCAAACTAGTTATTATCTTGCTCGGTTGTAGGGCAAAGTATCCGACATACCTGCTTCTCGGCGGGGTCCTTGACGGTATCGGCGAGGTTGTTCAGGGCATTGCGCATCTGAGAGGCAGCAACAGACGTCGAGGTGTTCTCGAAAGCCTTCACGTCAGTAGTATTAGCATCTTTACGCAAGTGGGGAGACGACATGGTGCCAGCAGCGTGTCCGATCCAGCGTATGCAATCCTGAGATATCGAATAAAGCTATTCCTGTCCAAAGCGTCACAGCGTGGAGAGCTTTTGGCCAGCAGAATGATCCTGGACTAAACAATCGACGGCGAGCCTAAAGCAGCAGGGATAGGGGTGGTCTCCAGGGGACTCCCACGTTTAAAAGTGGGGCTCTGGTGCTCGATCCGTGCCCAGGGGGGCGCTCGTGAACACACAAGAAGCAAGCAGAGCGTTCCGCCGGTTGGGCAAGCACACATCGCGAAATTTCCATCGGATGCTGCCTCGTTCTGCCGCCCCTGTTTGTCCAGACGCCGACGGTCCATGGTCGAGGTCTCGAGAACGTGCCATCACGACCCGAAGGCCGTCGTTGCGTGAGCAACCGATGCAGATCAATGACGTGTGGAGATGGTGTTGAGGGGCTTCTGTGGTGAGGCCACTCGGTGGCTCGCTCAAAGGCTCATCCGACGAGGGCGCTCGGCCGTCGCTGCCGGAAGTCCATTGAGCGTAGCGAGTCGGGGGGCCGTTTCCAGGATGATTCGGACGCAGGCCGAATCGACACGCCGCTGGCTGGAGGGTGGTTTCGAGTGCAGACTTACCATGTGCGACTGGGTCTTGCCATGGTGCCTGCCAAAGCCATCCTCGGCGCTGCTGGGCTTGAGGTGGGAGGGGAGAGCGTCCTTGATGCGGGAGGCCATTGTGATCGTGTTGTGAAGAGAAAAGGTAAGGGCAGAGTCTGAGTTTGCGGGCGGAAGAAGTCAGCTCGGCGTTTCAGGAGGAATGACGACGAATGGGCGAGGGATGGGAGGAGGGGGCGGGGCATACTTGAGCGAGCGTTTGGAAGTGGGATTGACGGGACGGTCGCAGTGACGATCGGGCCTCCGCTGCAGGATGAGTCAAGGTGATGCAAGCAAAGAAGAGGAGATGCAGAGAGCGGAGGGGAAGTTGGCAGCTGGCCAGATATTGTACTCGCGCGGCGGGCGGTAGGGGGAGAGCTTCAGCGGTGGCCAAAGCTCCAGAGGCGCCCCGTGCATGCAAAGGCGCTGCTGGCGGGCAGCCGCGAACGGCGGCCGGTGTGCCAGTGGCCCGCCAACAGCGAGTTTACGCAGCGACGGCAGGCACGGCTGGCGGACGCTAAATTTGGGACGCGGGAGAGCCAGTCGCAGGGCGCGCGATGCCTGCGAGCTCCACACACGGCGAATTGCGCAGCCATGATCTTCGCTCGAGATGCTTCAAACACGCCCGCCGTCCTGCACGCCAACTCACCGGCCTTTCGGCCCTGCTGCACCCCTCCCTGAGGCAATTCACGCGGTGTGTGGCATAGACATGGGACCAACACAAACAAGACTCAACCGAAAAAAATATTCATGATAGTGGCGCCCGGCTTACGGCCTTGCGTCTAGCGGCGTCTGGCTGGCCAGGGCGCTAGCTGCGCGGCTGCCGTCCCTCGCAGGCTGCCTGAGGCGTTTCGCCACACTAATGCGCTGCACCTCGTACTCCCTGTCTGCAAGCAGCGCGTCTGGAAGCAGGCGCCACGTAGTATCTTGGTCTGCGGACGGGCCTGCTGCCCGATTCATCTCGCCGCGCTCGTGTCGCGTTGGGCGGAGGGAAACATTCTGTCAGAGATAAAGTTGTTCGAGAAGCTGTTGTGCCGGCATGCCAACCCTGTCGTGCCCGGATCAGGCCGCTCGGAAATGAAAGCGCCACACCACAGCGCCCAGTGACTCGCACAATTCGTGCCTGCCTGTGATGACAGCACCAGCACGTGGGGGTTCTTGTGCGACTCCAGGGCTTCGGCGGGAGATCTGCGTCTAACGCTGCCGCATACGGGTGCTGCCATCAAATTGACCTTGCTTCCGTGTACAAGTGCAGCACCTCCCGCGGTGTATCAGTGGCTGCCCCGCCGCGTGGCTCTAGATCCTCATAGTCTGCCGCCGAGAGGGTCGCATCCCTTTCAGCAGGGCGTTGTCTCTCAGCCACCTCCTAATGCACCCGATATCCCATCCCCCCTGAGGTTAGGTGTTAAGCTTTTGGAACTTCGGGTCTCGAATTCTTTTTCCAGCAAGGCCGTCGTCCGTGCGATAAGCGACGCTCGTGATTGCTATTGATTCAGTCGGATTGGGCTGCCGGCCCCTCTCGGACGGAAAAGCCCTTGGCCATTGGACATGACGCAGACCAATGCTTGGGGGCAAGCGTGTGTCTGTCACAGTGGGTCGAAGCCTAGCGCGAAGAATACCTAGCAGGACCCTCGAATCCAGGGTACCTAAGCCCCAGCTTTTTTTAAGGAAAAGGAAAAGGAAAACAACATAAAGGTAGTTGAAGCCAACAGCCGGGTGTAAATGGGGAATTGGCAATGATACACTCACGTTCGGACGAACTGCCCACGACGTGAGCGAAAACATCTTCACCTTGATCAGCTGAGATGTCCCTCTTTAACTTCGATTGGCATGTTTGCTCGCTACGTAGGTAGTTGAAGCTACTATCAGGACGTAGATGTAGTAAATCACTAAACACATCTGCGTGCGGACGGCAGCTTCGACTACATACCAGGATCTTTCGGCATCCTGGGGCGACATCGGGTGCCCTGTAGCGCTAGTCCCAAAACGGTTAGGCAGTATCGCGGGGCGCGACTTTCTTTCGCTGCGCGTGTGCTGGCGACCATCATCACCCTGTGGCCGTCGCCGCCAGATAGATTCTACCTAATGCCAACCGCTGAATACGCACTGCCCTGACCCGCCGACCGCAAAATAGCCCGCAATGGAAATCCAGGGTGCCCTCGAGCTTCCAGCCGAAGCGAATCCGCTGACAGAGAATCTGCTCTTTCACGTGCTCCGCTCTGCCGCATCGAGCGATCCACACCAAATTCAGACTGGCACGAAGCAGTTGCAGAAATGGGAGTCTGAAAAAGGCTTCTACCCGTTGCTCCAAGTACGTCTGGCTTTTCCTACTGTCGCCTTCACCACGTCAGCATCTGTGGTTGTCTTCTCTTGGCGCCAGCTTCCCGATCCGGTTGCTATGAGAGTGTATTGATTAACGCATAATCAGGCCGCCTTCATTGACAAATCCTTGCCCGTAGAGATCCGCTATCTCGCAATCATTCAACTGAAAAATGGCATCGACAAATACTGGAGGAAGACTGCTACGAAGTAAACATCTTGCCTTATTTGCCTGGCGCCTTGGATGCTGACCTGCTGTAGTGCGGTCAGCAAAGAAGACAAGACCCTCATCCGTTCGAGGCTACTAGAAAGCGGAGTCCATGAGGCTGATCAGAGGCTTGCGTTGCAAAATGCTCTTGTCATCGCCAAAATCGTCAGGTTCGAGTTTCCGCACGACTGGCCAGATGTCATCAACCACGTGCTCGATCTCCTCCGCCAGTCCACGTCTCCAGGCGCCAACCCTCTCTATCTGCCGCGCACTCTCTTGATTCTTCTTCATATCATCAAGGAATTGGCCACCGGACGCATCATAAGACTTCGCTCTAACCTACTATCCATCTCTCCTGAGGTCTTCCGTGTCCTCGGCCACATTTACATGGAAAAGGTCCAACAATGGCTGGCGTTCCTGCACCATGGAGGCGACGATGAAGGGGGCGCGCTGGAGAGCATCGAGCAAAGTTTACTTGCCATCAAGGTCCTGCGTCGAGTGCTGGTGTCCGGATTCGAATTTCCCAACCGCGATTCCGACGTGCAGCAATTCTGGGGCATTGTCCGGAATCAGCTGGGCGATTTCCTCACAATCACATCTCAGGAACCGCCCACGCTCTCGTCTCCTGTGAAGACCCTCGTCGAAAAGCACCTCCTTCAGCTTGCTAAGCTGCATCTTGAAATGTCGAAAACTCACCCTGCCGCCTTCGTTCTGCTTCCCGACTCCATAAACACCACCAAGGCTTACTGGGGACTTATCGTCAAGTTCGGCGAGAACTTTGGCACCAAACAAGCATCCGTGGAGGGGCAGATTGGTACTGATGGCGACGCAGATGACGATGAGAAATCCGTCATGGAACGTCTCTGTTTGAAAGGCTTGTTGCTGATACGAGCATGCCTGAGGATGGTTTTCAATCCAGCGCAAACCTTCAAGTACCGCCATGAGCAAGAAAAGCAGGAGGTCAGTCAAGAGCTCACATCACTCTGCATGTCTTAGCTAACTCTTTCCTACAGCGAGCCGAAGCAACGCAGCTAGTAAAACAGGAGCTCCTCGGTGAAGATTTCGTGCGCGAAATGATGGAGACCGTGGTGACGCGGTACTTTGTCTTCCGGCCAAGTGATCTCCGTCAGTGGGAAGAGGAACCGGATGAATGGGAAAGACGAGAAGACATGGAGGGCGATGACATTGAGTACTCAATAAGGTCTTGCGCCGAAAGACTCTTCCTCGATTTGGCCATCAACTTCAAGACTCTCGTCCAACCACTCCTCCAGGTGTTCTATTCCGTGGCTTCCCCAGACAACGAGAACATCCTTTTCAAGGATTCCGTTTACACTGCTGTCGGCTTAGCGGCCCCTGTTCTTCACCACGAGCTTGACTTCAATGGTTTCATCAGATCAACGTTGGTCGTGGAGGTTCAAAAGCAGAAGCCGGGCTACAACCTTCTGCGCCGTCGGATAGCAATTTTGCTTGGCCAATGGATCACGATCAAGGTTTCTGATGAAACGCGGCCCCTCGTCTACCAGATATTTGATCACTTGCTGAACAAAGAAGATCCATTGAACGACCACGTCGTCCGTGTCACAGCCGGACGCCAGTTCAAGAACATTGCCGATGACTGGGACTTCAAGATTGAGGGCTTTATGCCCCATGCCTCGAATGTGCTGAACCGCCTGATGGCTCTCATCGGCGAAGTTGAGCTGAGCGAGACGAAAATGGCGCTTCTGAATACTATCAGTGTTGTGGTCGAGCGCCTCGAGCATCATGTAGGTTTTCAAGTATTCGTCTGCAAATTCCACGCTAACAGTCTAGATTACGCCATATGCGAATAGTATTGTCTCTTTGTTGCCACCTCTTTGGGAGCAATCCGGCGAGGAGCATCTTATGAAGCAGGCAATCCTCACAATCCTGGCTCGTCTCATCAATTCCATGAAGGCCGAGTCGGTCCCTCTTCATTCCATGGTCATCCCAATAATCAAGAACACTCTTGAGCCTGGCTCGGACACACAGGTCTACCTTCTAGAGGATGCCCTCGAACTTTGGCACGCAGTACTCATCCAAACACCGGTGCCGGCTTCCCCAGAGGTCCTCTCGCTTGCACCGTATCTCATCCCTACACTCGAGCTCGGTAGCGAAAGCCTCCGGAAGACACTCGAGATTGCAGAAGTGTACCTTCTCTTAGCACCGACTGAGATGTGCTCCGACCATCTCCGTACAGCTCTTCTAAGCTCCCTTTGTAAGTACCTCTCTCCCGGCTGTAATTCCACATTCTCGTCTGGAAAATAGCTTCAACTACACATATGTGTTGTCCTTGTATATCAACTGTATTCGAGCCGCTGACCTTTGTTCCAGCATCGCTTCTGGGCTCCCTACGACCCGAAGCTAACGGCCTTGTCACTCACCTCGTGGAGGTTTACGTACGCGCCGCAGACCTTCTCGGCGGAGAGGCGGCCGTAGAAATACTAACGGCTGACATGATCCGAACCGAGTTCTTCACTGGTCTCCTGGATGGGCTGAAGGGAGCCTGGGAAGCTCACAAGAGGACCGGCCCCAATGCTCGGTACGTGCATTTCCCTGAGAAATACCATTGTACTCAAGTGCTAACTCTTCGGAAGTCCTTCCGCTGTGGACGGCATTGTGGAGACGGACTACTGGACCGTCATTGCCCGCATCGGCCTCGCCTCCAACCGTGTTCTCCTCGGCGCCATCGATGCCGCACAAACCCGGACCTCGGCCGACGGCACACAAGATGCTGCCGAAGCACTCGAAGCGCGCATGAAGTGGCTGTTGGAGGAGTGGTTCGACCACCTTGACAATATCGCGGCACCGGTCAGCAAGAAGCTGATGTGCTTGGCTATCACGAAGTTGCTTGAGACGGGCAAGGATTGGATCTTGATCAAGCTGCAAGACTTGATGACGATGTGGACGGACATTGTTATCGAACTGACAGATGGCAATGCGGACCCGAGCGTGGAGTGAGTACAATCCTGAATTGCAGTCGGCAAGACGATGCAAAGTTAACACCATCTACAGTTGTTTGGTTTGGCAACGCGAAGACCAGCAGGCAGAAACCCCCGAGGCACCAGACGAGGTCCGCCGCCGCGATATGATTTTTACTGATCCCGTTCATACCGTCAACACCATGCCCTTCATCCGTGACCACTTGCAACAAGCCATTGCCGCATGTGGTGGGCAGGACAGGTTCAGAGACGAGTGGTTGGTCAACGTAGACAAAGACGTGATCGAGGCTTTTGGAAAGCTTGGAATCATGTGAAGGTGCTATTTCTTGAATAGATGAGGTTAGCAAGAATAGGATAAAGAGAAAAAACATGAATAAATATCGAAGATATTCAGTAAGTGCTCTCTCCATTGACCATTTTGCAGCCCCTACAATGGGTGCCGAAATATCTGAGCCATATGCATCTAAGCTCGTTACATAGGTAATAGAAGCTACTGTCTAGACATAGATGTAGAACTATTTGATATACATCTACGTCTAGATGGTAGCTTCAACTACCTATATAAGTCGAGTGCTACTGCTTTCAAAGATAATTACGGAGGATGATTTTCTTTTGGCATCTACGTGCCCCCAACGCTAGGGGTTGGAAAAACTTGGCTTTGCCTGCTCTTACACCTGCTCCGCACTCCCCGATGTCCAGCCCATCTGGTCCGCAAATTGCCTGTGATGGCTCCATTGGCTATCCCCGCTGTGGGAACTGTCTTCTCTGCGCGGTAGCTCCGTAAACTGTATATGCCTATCGACATTTTGTTGCTGTTGCCGCACCAAAGACCGGCCATCCTGTAGTCGTGACTGGCGGTTGCGTGCCTGCTGCTGCTCATCAAGCCACTTCTCCACATAGCTCTGTTCCCGACGCGGATACTGCACATAGTGGCGGCGCTCCTCTTCCTCCGACTTCCACTCCCCCGCCTCCCCCGCCTCCTCCCTCCTCCGCTTCTTCTCCTCCTCCAACCTTTCTCTCTCCGCCACAATCCTCCTCAGCTCCTCCCTCAACGTCCTCAGCTCCTCCCTCTCCTCCCTCTCCGCCCACGCCCACGCATCCTCGTCTCGCCGCCGCTGCGCCGCCACCCACGCCATCCGCGCCCTCTTCCGCTCCCGCCGCTCCTCCCGCGTCATCTGCTGCTGGTACGGCGGGCGCGGCCGCTGCCGCTGCTGCGGCGGCCACTGCAGAGGAATGTTGCTGCAGAGCTCGTCGCGCTCCTCGGCGTCCTGCGCCGCCCATTCGGCCCAGTCGGCCAGCGGCGGGATGGGCTGCCGCGACGGGAACAGGCGGTCGGGCGGGTCGAGGTAGGCCCACGCCCAGCGGGTGCCGGTGGGCGCCGTGGCGGGCGGGAAGGGGGCCCGTGGTTGGCGGCGGGCTGGGATGTAGAGGGGGCTGTTGTTGTTGTTTTCGTTGTCGGATGGGGAGGAGGGGTTGGGGGCGGGAGCGGCGGGTGGTGCTGGGTTTGTAGTGGTGGTGGTGGTTGGAGGGGTGCTGGCGGATGGTGGTGCGGGAGCGGAGGTATTGGGGGAGGAGGTGTGAGGGTTCTCTTTTGGTGTGGAGTTCGGGTTGGGCTCCTGGGTTTGGCGTTTCTCGGAGCCTTTCTTCTTGAAGATGGATAAGAATGCGAAGGCGGACATCTTGAGAGGGGTTTTGCGGAGGTTGTGGTGTCTATAATTGTGGGATGATCGCCGAGTAAGAAAGAGTCCCGGTGGAAGTATTTATGGACACGGTATGTTGAGCAGCAGCGGATTTTATATGCTGATGGGACTTTTGAGTGTTGTGGTAGCGAATGGGTGACCCTCGGTTTAGATATGGACCCCTATCCCATATTGCGATGGAACCAAGAGAATAATTTACCGGACGCTTGACAGCAGCTTGACAGGTTCGTAGAATAGTGGAAACTTCCGACTTCTTCGCCGTCGCTTAACAGAACACCCAGTCCAGCATGAGTAACACCAGAGTAGGTCACTGAAAAGGCTCTGGTAACAAAAAAGATGGATAGGAACAGAGAGTCTGGTCAGCTGAGAGATATCTGAAGCTTCATCACACAGAGATGGCATACAGACTGAACCATCCTGGCGGTGTGCTTGCGAGTTGCCTTTCTGTTGTAGTCCACTCATCGTATTGCACTTTGTCATGAGCTGATGCTGCACGGGGAGCTCAGGTAGTCCTGCGGGCCTTACCCATGGAATGTATCTCGAACTGTCAAGGTGGCGGGGCTGATTCTGCGGCGCGCGGAGGCTGCTGAGCTCAATATCTGGCACGTCAGCTTCCGCTTTGCTTTTTTCGATGCCATTATGGTGCTGGAACTTCTCCCTTTAGCTTGAACGGCTAACATCCGTCTGTTTGGTCTACGTAGGCCTAATTTCGGCATTGAGGAATTCAATGGCGCGGAGTACGAAGCATGGCCAATGGAAACGCATGTCGTTCAGGGAAGAACGCCGATAGAACAAACAGACGCCCGATACGACATGTTTTTTAGTGACTGAACCTGCTGTCCAAACTGCATGTTACATATCCCAACATCACCCACGGCTGTCATTCTGTGCGCTGAAGCGCCACAGGCACTTGTGTCTCATAATTCGGCTGCCGACGTCGAGTCCGACAAAGCGTGGAATCATTCTCGCGGTAGATGAACAGCGGCTTTGGGATTCAGAGCGAGCGGCGGCGGTTTGGTGTGGCGCGAAGTTATTTGTCATGGTGCTCAGCCTTGTTGCTGCGGCGGTTTGCGAAGGTGAGATGCTGCCTGGAATTGTCCAGCAAGGTGAGCGATGTCGTTGCGCGAGGCTGAGGCGCAGATAAGTAAAGTTGTGGCCGTCATGGGGCGCAGCTTGGGCGAGAGGGCGGCTGTGACTTTCGCGTGAATCGCGTGGGGCGGGGCGGGGCGGAGGGTTCTAGCAATTTCCAGGTCTTGACTGGCTGATCGCCGTCTTAAACTCCAAAGCTCCATCGCGCTGCGCGTCGCCTTCCCTCTCCACACCACTACCAAGATACCCAATCCACTCTTCGAGACGCATCGCACGTTCTGCTCTCACCATGGCCGACGCACTTAAGGCCGAGGGCAACAAGCTCTTCTCCGCCAAGCAGTTCCCCGAAGCTATGTGAGTGCACGTCATTGCCCAACCCACACACACCAGAGCTGACCCCGACAAGTGAAAAGTTCTCGCAGGCCATTGAGGTCGACCCCTCCAACCATGTGCTCTACTCCAACCGCTCCGCATGCTATGCCTCGCTGAGGGATTTCGACAACGCCCTCAAGGACGCTGAGAAGACGACCGAGATCAAGCCCGACTGGAGCAAAGGCTGGGCACGGAAGGGCGCAGCCTTGCACGGCAAGGGCGACCTCGGTGAGTGCTCTTTGTTCTCCCCTGGTCTGCGGAACCCACGGCTGACCAAAACACACAGTCACCGCTGTCGACGCCTACGACGAGGCTGTCAAGCTCGACCCCGCCAATGCCCAGGCGAAGTCCGGCCTCGATGCTGTTCAGCGCGCCATTGAGGCCGAGGCTCGTCGCGACGGCGCCGACCCCACCGGCGGCCTGGCTAACATGTTCAACGACCCCCAGCTCATCCAGAAGCTCGCCTCAAACCCCAAGACCGCCAACCTGCTGGCCGACCAGGAGTTCATGCAGAAGCTCCAGCGCATAAAGCAGAACCCCCAGAGCGTTGGTATGGAGATGCGTGACCCGCGCTTCCTCCAGGTCATGAGCGTGCTGCTCGGCATCGACATGAGCTTCGGCCAGCCGCCCGAGGGCGCCCAAGAAGCTCCCAAGCCCGCCGAGGCTGAGGAGGATGTGCCCATGCCTGACGCGAGGCCCACCGAGGAGCCCAAGGCTCCCGAGCCCGAAGCCGAACCCGAAGATGAGGAGGCCCAGAAGAAGAAGGAGCTGAAGGCGAAGGCCGACGAGGAGAAGGCGCTCGGTACCCAGTTCTACAAGAAGAGGCAGTTCGACGAGGCTATCGAGCACTACTCGAAGGCGTGGGAAATCTACGAGGACATCACCTACCTCACCAACTTGGGTGCTGCCAAGTTCGAGAAGGGTGACTACGATGGCGCCATCGAGGCCTGCCAGCGTGCCGTCGACCACGGCCGTGAGGTTCATGCCGACTTCAAGCTGATCTCTAAGGCGTTTGGCCGTATTGGCACCTCGTACGAGAAGAAGGGTGATCTGGCCAAGGCTGTTGACTTCTACCAGAGGTCTCTCACCGAGCACCGTACCCCCGACATCCTCGCCAAGCTTCGCGCAGTCGAGAAGGCCAAGATCAAGGCCGAGAAGGAGGCCTACATTGACCCCCAGAAGGCCGAGGAAGCCCGCGAGCTTGGCAACGAGAAGTTCAAGAACGCAGACTGGGCTGGTGCCGTTGAGGCTTACAGCGAGATGGTGAAGCGCGCCCCCGAAGACCCTCGTGGCTACAGCAACCGTGCCGCTTGCTACATCAAGCTCCTTGCCTTCCCTTCGGCGGTCCAGGACTGTGACGAGGCTATCAAGCGTGACACCAAGTTCATCCGTGCCTACCTCCGCAAGGCCCAGGCTCTCCAGGCCATGCGCGAGTACAACAAGGCTCTGGATGTGCTCACCGAGGCCTCGGAGCACGACGACGGCAAGAACGCACGTGAAATCGAGCAGGCACAGCAGAAGGCCATCCAGGCCCAGTTTTCGGCTCGCGAGGGCGAGACTGAGGAGCAGACCATGGAGCGTATCCAGAGGGACCCTGATGTGAGTGAAGCCTGATTTCCCTGTTTATGTGTTGCTTCAATCCTAACAGATAGCAGATTGTCCGCATCCTGCAAGATCCCGTCATGCAGAGCATCCTGCAGCAGGCCAAGGGCGACCCCGCGGCTCTGCAGGAGCACATGAAGAACCCGCAGGTCCGCGCGAACATTCAGAAGCTGATCGCGGCGGGCGTGATCCGCATGGGCCGGTAAATGACGAGGCGTATGAGTCGGACAGCTCTTCCACCTCGAGTGATGACTCATCCACCATTGCCATCCCTATCATCACCGTGTCGGGTCCAGAAGGGGAGGACCTGGAGCCAGAGATGGACGATTTCATTGATACGGAGGAGCTGGATGAGCAAGCCATGCGGGACTTTGCGGATCTGTTGATGGGCACGGGACTGCACCCGGTCTACACCGGTTCTGCTTTCTTATGATTGAGTAGGGGGGAGGGAGACTTTTCCTTACCTTTCCAAATGGATTATTGGCTCGAAGGCTGGGAGGGGGCAGGGGCGTTCTGATGGGAGATGGGGAATTATAGCATTTTACTGCATGATAAAAAGCAGCTGTCAATAGCCAATAGCATTTACGGTTTCGGATGACTCGAATTCCTTTTTCGCTTTCTGCTGCTGTGCTTGAGCTTTAGTTGCCGCTGTTGACAGTATTCCGTTTTCGGTTAGGTGTTCATTCTATGCTGCCGGCCAATGCTGGGTGCTTCGGATCGTGCACGTGGCTGATGCTAGTCCGCTGAGGTTATAAAGGCCTCCCATAGTCTGGACCTGCCATGCCCCAACGTGGGTAGTCCAACCCAGAAAAGCAACTCCAAGAATGCTTTTACCGGCTGTTTCCCTCTCTTCACGCACAAAATATACAGCCTTTCTACAACGACTATATGCAACATTAAATATTGCGTGATATTACCGAGCATCATTTAGGGATAATAATACTTGAGCCTAATACAGAATGATGCTGGTGATAGCAACAGTCAATTGCTCATCCGCAAGAGCCACTCTCTTCTCCAGAAGCAGTTTGAAACTCGGCTACCCACAAACGACCCAAGTAAAACGTCGCACCCGGTGCATGGAAGCAGTTAAGCCATCGTGGTGACCGTCTGCTGCGTGAGTGCAGTGGGAACTCACAGAGAAGCTGGCTGGCAGGCCTCACGGTGAACGCTTTTATGAAGACCGGGTTACGCATTGCTGTCCGCAGGCAGCTGTCGCCGTGGCAGCAGTGCACGCGAGGTTCAGAGCCGGGGTCAGGTCATACGCACCAGTGCACGTACGCGGCAGCATCTGGTGGATGCGCTCTGGTGACGACGGTGTGTCCAGCTCAGCTGCTGCGTCTTGTTGGGGCTCGCGCCTCGTGCGCAGGCCCGAAGAAGTGCGGGTTGCTGTGGGCCGCCTTCCAGTATAAAGCTGACGCTGTGGCCTGCCGTTCTCTTCGACACTGCTTGCAGGTTCTCTGAGTGTGGGTCCGCTACCCACGAAGACCATGATCACTGTTCGCCGCTTAAATCCGACTTACAAATAGGTTTGACTGTCGGTGCCGTCTGTTTCCATGATATGTATCATTCCAAGGAGTTTCAAGAATGTTGTTTAGTCAGCCAATTCGTGAATTGGTTGCAACAATGTCTAACACCAAGTGGACGTAAAGATGATGAGCCTTGTCTTTTGTGATATTCTGCCCATCAGCATTTCTTGAAAGTGATTATCGTGATCACCTTAGCGTGAGCACCACTGAATTTGACTTGATCCGTTCACTACGCGGTGATTTGGTTCTTGTTTTCCACCCAACGACAAAAGAAAGTGTCATTGATGGAAAATAGCGTCTGCCAATGTTTAACTTGTGTGAGGAATGCGGCTTCGTCATAAGTTTCCAAGAAGTGTTTATAAAAAGAAGACGGGACATAAAGCCGAGGGAGTGACATCATACCCCTGGCGATTGACAGGCAGGGGTGTGCGGGCCTGAGCTTGCAAGCCGCAGAGCCGCGCCAACTCCCCACACGCACATCACTCATCATCTGCCGGATCTGCGCGAGGAGACATGCAACGGCCATCAGCTAATTCGCACAGTAGTCTTACGCGCCCTGGGCCACGTAGCTCCACGCACGGCAGAGGAGCGGCGGTGATTGGAGGCGTAGCTGCAGCTGTTAACCGAATGACGACCCGCCACGTCTGGAGCGGCGCGTGGATGTCGTCCCTTGTCGCGACTGCCGCTGCCGCCGCCAACAGGATCGATACCTCGCAAAGCTTGACCTCGTTCTGCGCTGGCAGTTATTCCGCTGGTGCGTCGAGAGCCGCACTTGTCGGACGGAACAGCTGATGGCGCAGCGAACACGCTGGCATGCTACCAACTTATCTCTTGCAGCACGCCTAATATCGGAAGCCAACTGACGCCTTCCCTAATGAACAGCTCATCGCACGCCGTATGTACAATGTCTCCCAGCTCCGTTGCCAACACCACGAAGCCTTCTGATCCGACATCGGGAAATGCCTGTGATTGGGTTAGACTTTCCGATATGCCGAAGCCGAATCATCACATCCGAGCAAAATTCTCGAAGCGTCAGCTCACGGCTTAGTTCGGCTGCCCCTCAGTTCTAGAAGAAAGGTGGGTAAGCCGAAGAGGGGGGTCTATCGACGATGTCAGAGAGGAACGTCATCAGCCATCTGCACGATTGAGCGAATCACCCGCATGCAGACGCCCGGGGGGAACCAAGAGCAGCCCGTCGTTCGGAGCTACGTACATATGCAACCCGGACTTGGCGCAGTACGCAGGGAAGATGCTTTGCCAGGTCAAGAAATTATCCCCACCTCGACCGCATTTACACTGCCTTTGTCCCAGTCCTTCGTTCTGATTTTCAACCGCTGTGGGCTTTTTCTCCCCTCTCTTTCCGGCGCATTACTATCTCTGTCACGAGCATGAGATGATGCGCCGCCATCCGCTTCTTCCACAACACCACCCTCTCTCCCTCCCATGTCCGTCCAACCCCCGGCGCCCCTCCCGACGAGGGCCGAACCCGGCGCCGTGGCGAACAGCAGCAGCAACAGGAACAGCGTCAGCAGCAACGGCGTAAACGGTAATACCAGCAATAGGAACAGCATCAGCAGCAACAGCGCCAACACCAAGAACGACACCAGCGCCAAGGACAGCAACAATGCCAACCCACCACCGCACCCCTCGGTCAACTCGCTCTCCGAGGCGGCCCGCACGGCGCAGGCCTTCTTTGAAGCGGCGCGGGCCTTCACGGCGTCGGCGAGCTTCCACGGCACGGCGGAGCTGATCGACGAGATCCCGCGCCTGCGCCGCGTCGTGGCCGACAAGGAGAAGGAGCTGCGGGCGCTGACACAGTCGCTGGAGGAGCAGCAGCAGCGGCACGCGGGGGCGCTGGCCGAGGAGCGGCGCGACCGCGACCGCATCGGATCCGCCTTCCTGGACACGTACAACAAGGAGTACGAGCGGCACCGCGGCGAGAGCCGCGAGCTGACGGCCAAGATCGACGCGCTCGAGGCCGAGGTGCGCCGCCAGAAGGACGACATCGCCCGCCTGCACAAGAGCGACGAGGAGCTGGTGCGCCAGGGCCGCCAGGCCCGCAGCCTGCTCGAGCAGGAGAAGGAGAAGTGCGAGAAGGCCGCCAAGGTCATCGCCGACATGAAGAAGGACATGGACAAGCGCGGAGAGGCGGCGCGGAAGGAGGCCGAGAAGAAGGGCGCCGAGCTGGCGGGGCTGGCGGTCCAGTTGAAGAAGGCCGAGACCGAGGCGACCAAGGCGAAGTCGTCGTTGATGACGTGCCACCGCGAGAATGAGGACTTGCAGAGGGATCTCGAGGACACGACCGAGAGGCTGGCCGAGTTGGAATCGTTTGCCGAGCCGCTGAGCGATGAGAAGTGGGAGACTTCGTAAGTTGATGCCGGCTCAGGGGCACAACGGCATGCTTGCTTACACTTGCACAGGATATCTTTGCTCGACGAGCTCTGGCGCTCCGCTCATGATCTCATCTCTACTTACTTTAGGAAAGACCTGCCTAAAGAAATCCTGGTCGTCAGTTTACCCCTTCCATTAAGCATGGCCGTGACTGACAGTCGGCACAGAACACGTACGCCTGGAGCGAGATCAAGAAACCCGAGGACTTCTCGCACAGCATCCCACTTCCGCAGTCCAACTCTCAATGCGCCAAATCCATGCGCATCGCCGTGATTCTTGCCATTCTCGCTCGGCTCATCGACAAGTACCTCTTCCAGCCGTCGTACATCCTGCACGAGGAGAGTGGGCTGCGCGAGATACTGATCCGGCAAGCCATCGAGAACAGCAAGCGTGAGGCCTTCACGCGTGGCATCTTCCTGGCCACGTTCGAGGATGAGCAGGCCGATATTGCGGACGAGCTGGTGACACGCATCGTCAAGGAGCTGATGCATCACATCCACGACCTGCTCCCAGCGGCACACGTCGAAGGGTTCCGCAACCGGCTGGAGCAGATCGTGCAAGACGCACGCGACATCTGGTGGAAGGCCCAGCGGCTGCGCCTGCGCCTCGAGCCCGACTTCCAGGTCGAGGACTACGGCTGGGAGCGTCCCATCCAGTTCCAGTTCGACGTGCACCCCCACAACTCCGGCCTGCCGCCGCCGGTGACGAACAAGCAGGCGGCGAAGGTGGACACACCGCAGCAGAGCCCACCCTCGACTAAGGTCTCGCCGCAGACACCGACGCCCAAGACGCCCAACACCGGCTCCTCGGCCGCCATCACCCCCGGCATGCCCGCGCCCGTGGCAGCCACCGCTCCCGGCCCACCGCTCTCCAACGGCGGCCCCGTGAACAACGTCCCAACAACCAGCACCAGTGCTGCGAACAAGAACCACATCAACAACATCCACAACAACCCCTTCGCCCTGCCCATGACGGTGCCGCCCGACGAGTCGCTCCTCCTCATCTTCCCGCGCATCTACATCGTCGAGGACGACGACCCGGAGCCCGTCACGCCCGGCGTCGTGCTGCTGCGCTCGCAGGCAGACGACGCCGAGCGCGAGCTGCACCTGCAGCAGCAGAAGAACGCCTTCTCCAACGGCCTGTCCGGCGTCGGCCGCGCCTCCGGCCACCGGGGGAGCGGCGGCGGAGGTCCAAACGGCTTCTACGCCGGCAACGGCGTCATGAGGGTCGGCGGGCCCCGCCCGCGCCGCCTGAGCGTGCCGCAGATGGAGGAGATCCCCGAGGTGCCGACGCCCGCCGAGGAGAAGGTGTTGCCGCAGCAGCAACAACAACAGCAACAGCATACGCCTGCTGATGCAGGCGGCGGTGGTGGCGGCGCAGCTGCTACCAGTACTACTAATACGTCATCATCCGTACCCGACAGCGAGAAGAAGGATTTTTTAGGCCAAAGAGCTGGGGGGTGAGGAGGGCGGTGGTGAGGTGGGTCGGGAAGGGGAGGAGAGCGCTGCTGCCCCCGCGGCGTAGGTTCAAGGCCAAGGAGGCCGAGGATGAGGAGTCGAGGGAGAGCATAGGGCTGCAGTTGCGGAAGACGCTGAGCAGTCCGGTGTGATGAAAAGGTTCGTCGTGGTTTGTTGTGTGCTTTTGGCTTCGACTTGCACATCACCTGAGAGCTGAGAGCTAGCTGCTTGTGTGTCCTTTTGTAGAGATTATTATTTTTTTTATTGGCGTTTCCTTGCATCATCATTGGAGACTGCATATCATATACGTTGCCCCCCATCTTCGCCCGCTTTATCTAGGATTACGACTTGTATGTGTTTACGATAAACCTCCCCTTTGGAAAGATCGAATACTACTTCTTTCAAGATGCCGGACACTCGCCTTCTCTTTGCCTCTTCGGTGGCCGGTTGATGCAGATCACAGTAGTGTGGGATAGTGCAGACTTGCATGATGGAACTAATGCAGGTCATCATCTGTCTGTCATGGTGATCATTATCAACAAGAGACCAGTCTGGCCCAACTTCATGGTTATGGCTTGGATTGGTCAAGTCAAACTCCACGAGTAGAAATTGGCAAAAACGACTCGCCCCACGCAGTGTTCATAATGTTTTGGTCGAAACTGGCATTAAAATCCCTGGTCTGCCACCGATGATGCTGGTAGAAAATCCTGGGTCCAGATGTGCTTTTTAAGTACTGGGACACCTCCCAACACGCAGCCGTACTTCTGGCACCTGACCCCAGCTGCAATGTGTCCACATGACGCCCTACATTATCGGAGACCGCCCGGATTCCATATATAAAAGCCTCGGCTCTCCAGTACCCAGGACACGAATCAACAGCATCCACCAGATACACCTTCCGCTGTACTAGGTTTTGACACTGGGCCCCGCTTTCCGAAACCTTCGACTGTTCGGCCTGCTCCTCCTCTCCTCCACTTGCTGTTTCTTTCCCAGTCAGAGCCATAGCACCGCCCTTCCACCACGGCTCCTAAACTGCAGCAATTCATCATGACAGTCTTTTGCTGCGCCGCACCGTTACCGCTCGACAAACCACAGCATCATCAGACGACCTGATTGTCTCCGCTCCATAGTTTATCAGAAGGTGTAACAGCCTCCCAGACCGAAGTTCGTCAGGGAGTGAGTTCTTTCCACGACAGAGTATCGCAAAGTGAACCACTAGACTCCATGGCCGTTTTATCCAACCACCATGGAAGAAGCTGATGAAGGAGAAGTCGCAGTGGTACAGTAGAGGAAGACTCTCTTATAAAGCTAACCTCCCTCTCAATGAAGACCGGCAGATGACAGGACTCGCCTGGCTCACGGGATGGCTGATAGCACAAGTGGTGCTTTACATGCAGGGCCAACATCTCGTGCACGCAAACTTCATGCCGCGGTCATTTGAACATGCAGAACGCAGCATTGCTCATTCCTGTGCCTGTTTCTCACCTCAGTCAAGCATCTGACTCAAACAAAAGGATATCTACACAGCGAAGGAAACGCCCGGCATACAAGCCGCAGAAAGTCCACCAACGAAGGAGAGCTCTCTCACTATGATATACGCTTTACCAAACCGCTCAAAATCCCGACTGTCAGAAAACGATGCGCAACACCTACCATGCCCTTTTCTCCCAACGCGTTGCTACCAATAGAGGCGAACCCCCATCCCTCCTCTCCACACATCCACATCACTCACTCCCGATACATATTCACAAACTCCCAAAGCGCCCTCACAACCGCCACTCCGCCTCCCTGCGTCTCCACAGTCCGCCCTCTCCCCCTATCATTCTTATCCCTCATCTCCGCTCCGCTCTCTCCGGCGGCACTCTGCGCCACCTTCGCGGCTCTCCCCGACGCTCCCGCCGCCATCACGGGGTCGAAGCCCATGAACGACGGCAACCCGTCGCTCGCTCCGCTCTCTGGGACGACTCCGCCGCTGTTGCTCCAATCGTAGTCCTTGATCGGCATCCACATCTCGCCGTCGGGCAAACTGTCATTATTCCTGTAGTCCACCGCGCCGAGCGGCAACGGCGGCGCTTCGACTTCGACGTCAGCCTCTTCATCGTCCCACTCGGGCGCGCTCCACCACATGCCGAAGCGGCCCTCGTCGTCGCGGGTGCGCAGGGCCATGCGGGCGTTGTGGGCGACCCACAAGGCGTATTCCTTGCAGCTCTGGCGGTGGAGCAGGGCCGTCTCCCGGGTGGCGCCGTGCGTGACGCCGGGGACGACGGGCTGGAGTGGCAGCGGCTCGCAGAAGAGGGTGAGGTGGTGGAAGAAGATGCCCTTGAACGTCTGCCCGTTCTGGCTGCAGCTGCCGTCGGCGTCACACACCTCCTCCAGGATGCCGTCGCGGCCCATGCCGTACCACTTGTACTTGCCGTTCTTCTTCTTCTTTTTCTTCTTCTTGTCCGCGTCGAGGTCATTGTTGTTATCGTCGTCGTCGTCACTGCCGTCGACGTCGTCCTCGTTGAGCTTCTTGCCCCTTCTTCTCCTCTTCTCATGCTCTGCCCAGCCCGTGGCTTTGATGACGTTACGCACGAGCTCGTGACCGTCTTCGAGATACCACTGCTCGCCAGTGCCCTCCCACAGGCCGCGCAATCCTGACAGTAGGACTCCCTGGTTGTACGTGTACGTCATCTCGTTGCGTTCATCACACTTGCCCGTGCCGATGCTGCCGTTCTTGCCCCAGTTGCGGATGTGGAAGCCGTCGACGTACAAGCCCTGCTTGTTCGTCATGTTGCTGCTACGGAGCCAATTGTAGCCATCCACCGCGGCCGTGAGATACCGGCGGTCGTGCGGGCGCGCGGTTGGCAGCCCTCCATCACCTTCGGTCGTCTGCGCCATGAACGGGGACGTGTTCTCGTCGCCGGGAAAGTACAGATACATGCCAATGGACGCAGAGATGAAGAGCTGGTTGGTGATGGCGTTCTTGTAAGGCGTCAGGCGGGGGTTCCACGTCATGCCGCCGCCGCACAGCTCCGTGTCCCAGCCGCCGGAGGCGATGTCGTAGAAGATGTGGGCGCGGTGAGCGAAGCCCGGCGCGAACTGGTGGCCGTACCACGCGCGGCCCGGGCTGGCGGGCCGGCGATAGTGGCGGCTGGCATGCAGGTCGATGAACTTGATGCTCTCCAGCCATCCCAGCACCACCCACAGCATGTCGTCGTACGCCTGCATGCGCAGGCTGAAGGCGTCCTCGCCGAAGTAGTACGCCACCGACTGTGAGAAGTACTTGCTGATCTCGTTCTCAATGCGCTGCCCTTCGATGACCGGATGCTCGGCGCCCGGCAGCACGTATTCGAGCGAGCGCGTCAGGGAGTGTAGCGTGGCCGACACGAAGGTGGCCATGACGGCAGCGGTCCAGTCGATGGCTGACGGCCACTGGCCCAGCCACAGCTCGAAGTAGCGCGACTGCATGGTTTCCAGCGCGTTGTGCAGCTCTTCCAGCGGGTTCAGTGGCCAGTGGACTTCATTGCCGCCCTCTGGGGGAATTATAGCTGCTGGTGTAGCGTCGGCGTTCGGGACGAGGCTGCCCTCTTTGGGGCGCGGGAACGGTTTCTGAGCGCCATCGGCAGCGGATTCGGGGGTGTCGCGCGACCAAGACGGCGTGTCGTGTTCAACAGTCGCACTGACGGGCGCGTAGAAGAGGACTATCAAGAGGAAAGCAAGGGCTGTGAGGGCGCGGCATCGTTGGAGGAGAGCATTCTGTCGCAATCGCGAATCCATGACGTCGGGGGGAATGGAGCTGGGCGGCGATAAGACGATAGCTGGCCGTAGCCGAGCGAAGGGGAGATAGCGAGCGAGGAAATCAGGCAGAATAGAGCATGGGGGAACAGATGCGGCGCCCGGCAGCAAACTGGGGGAAGAAAGGGCTTTGCGAGGAGGGAGGGCCTCTCGGCGTTCCTGCGTCGAGGAGGCTCAGGTAGTGGTGTGGTGGCCGTGAGCCGAAAGCCGCAAGGATGCCCGGCCGCAGCTGTCGCTCGCTTGCGCCCGCGACTCGCGACGCTTTCCCCGCAGCGACCAGACAGCTGCGGCTCAAAAAACCCACCAGCCGCGCGGCATCTTCGACGTCATGAAAGAAGCCCGAGTCGCCCCTCGCCTCGACAACTCCAGAGATTTCGACGCTAGAGACCACTGCCGTAGCGTAACGACTCCGAAGCTTCCCCCGCAATTGCAGCCGCAAGCCACGCGGGAGTGCTGCGGTCATGCGGCGAGCTGCCGCGGCCAACGCTCAGCTGACTGCTACCGTTGGGATTCCTTCAGCCACTGCACGTCCAAAGTACTGCAGCGCCGGAAAATGCCCCTATTGTTTGAAGTCCGCGTTCTGTTTTTGCTTACAGTCCTGTGCATCTCAACAGATGCGGGGTCAGCGCATCCCGGAAGCTCGTGCCGTCTTGGGGCGTTATCGATCGCTGCGATAGGGTGCACAGCTAAGACACGGCGCGGCCTATGACCCCTGTTTTAGGAGGCATGAGGTGGTGTTGTCGTGAAACCAGCTGGTCCACTCAGAGCTTCCATCAACACCGAGCCCGTTATCACCTGTGTTGTCTCGACCTTGACAAATATCTCGTAATATCCCTGGATGTTGTGAAACCTATGATTTCGTCTCAAGTGCCGAACTTTGTGGACTGTTAGCTGTGCAACGATGATTGGTGTGCAGTAGCTCCTGATGATTGTGATGGCCAATTTATCCGGAGATGTGCTCTGGCTCTCGTAGTCTGCAGTGGATCGTTGTGGCGACGAATCGTTGCTCAAACAACCTGGAATACTCAAGAACTGCAATTGCTCAAGTTCCATATGCATGGCCATGACAAAATTTGCCGTCACGCAATGAGGCCGGCAATTGGCCATGGAGTGGAGGGCACCACTATTTTTGTATTGTCATCGGAGCCAGAAGTCCATATCCAACTTTAAGTCCAGGTTATGCAAGCTCGTGAACGGCCTCAAAGATAGATTATCGTCGTCTGGGTATCTAATGTCAGGTCAGTCACCGCGGCAAAGACGAGAGCAAGCAGGATGTAACTTACTGTTAGATGTTTTTGAGACCAGCTTGCCGAGGGACAAGCCGGTAGCATGCTTTTAAATTCGATACTACCACTTCGGGTAATGGCCATTACCCACGGCATAGTGTGCATTCCATGTTACCTTCAAACCTCACGCCTTCAGCTTCCTTGCTCCGAATGCCCCCCATGACCCATCTTGCACGCGCATTGCTGAAGCCAAATCCGGGTGTGTGCATTCGCTCGTGTCTTTTTGTTCCGGCCTTCACTCGGCATCGTCCCTCATGTCCTCCGGGCTCCTACTGCGGCCGCGGTCCCGGTCCTCAGGACTCCTGCTCCTCGGCCTGCCGCGGCCACGGCCGCCGCCGCGCGGGCCACCAGCCTGCTTGGGCGGCGGGCGCACGAAAGCGTAGTCGACGGAGATGGTCTGGTCGAGCAGCTTCTTGCCGTCGGCGCCCTCGATAGCGGCCTTGGCCTCGGCCATGGTCGGGTACTCAACCAACACGTAGCCCTACACGCGAAACAAAGTGTCAGAACGCAATTAGCTCCCCGGCTTCCTTTTTCAGAGAGAGAATTGAGACAGCGAAATCTTGTCTCGGAAAGCCGCTGGTAAGACGACGCACCTTGACATAACCAGTGCGGCGATCCAGGTTGACGTGCAGGTTCTTGATCTCGCCGAACTCGCCAAACATGTCCGTCAGGTCCTCCTCGCTGGCCTCCTCGTGGACGTTGGTGATGATGATGATCCAGCCTTCGATAGAGCGCACTGCCACGGCGTCGTCCTTGGTGCGCGCCTCGTTGCTGCCCTTGGTGTCGGCGGGCTGAACATCGACGTCCATCTCGGCATCGGCCATGATTGATGCGATGGTGCGGGGTTGTGGAGGTGGCGGAGGGTTCGGCGGCGACTGAAGAAGGGGAGGGTGGGTCGCGGCGGGCGGGGCGCTATTGGAAATGTCGATTGCGGGTAAACGGTGTGGTGGTCCTCGGAGGTGATGTGAACGCGGTGTTGATGCGCTTCGCTTGGCGCTGACGTCCCTCGCCATGCGCCAGCACCGCACCCGGCGATATTCTTTCTAATTCATCCTTTTTTTTTTTCTGGTGCACACAAAATAGTAGTGTACAGCTTGAGAATATCGGCTTTCACATCACAGACCAGCATCACGGAGACCAAACTAGATTCGCCAATGGCTCAATTGCTTTTTGCATTCATTTTTGGTTCTAGATCCGACACTTGCTGTCGTGGATCCATGCATGGTACCCAGTGTTCTGGGCGCCACACCGTGGTGTCTGCAGCGAATCACTTAAGCCTTTCCAGCGAGAGCAATGCACTCAATCTCGACCGGGACACCCTTGGGGAGCGTCTTGACGGCGACGCAGCTCCTCGCCGGCTTGTGGGCGAAGAACTTCTCGTAGACGCCGTTCATCTCGGCGAAGTTGGCCATGTCGTCCAGGAAGACGGTGGTCTGACCGTATGCAGATTCCCGTCGTCAGCACTCATTCATTGGGCAGCAATAAATGGGTCCGATTCTGCAACACACCTTGAAAACGCGAGAGATGCCGGAGCCGGCCTCCTCGAGGATGGCGATCACGTTGTTGCAGCAGGCCTCGGTCTTCTGGGCAATGCTGCCCTCGATCAGGTTGCCCTGCGCATCGGCCGGGATCTGGCCCGACACGAAGATTTGCTGACCGACCTGGACGGCTTGGGTCTAGAAGACAGGCTGCGCGTCAGTGGCGTGGCCGATACATGTGAACGAGGGTGCGTAAGCGGGCTGGAGCGTCGGCAACCGAAGGGCTGAGCTTCAATGCCGTGTGTGAACAGGGCACATGCTGGTGTGCAGCGGGAGATCGGATGCGTCTGGAAGGAGTGATGGACGTACGTAAGGGCCGGCAGCTGTTTAAGGTGTGTTAGCTGGGGCCAAATGCTGTCTGGCATGTTGCGGGAGGGGCTTACGAGGGCAGGCCTTGGCGGTAAAGATCTTCTGAATGTCAGACATGTTGCGGGCGGGCTGGCGAGCGTGCAATTGAGATGGGATGCGCAATTGACGGACGGCGTAGGGGCGTGAGAAGAGCAGGCGTGGAGTTGTTGTTATGCGGCGGAGCATCCTCGACGGCATTCCGAAGAGTCAGAGTGCTCCCTCGGTTTTGGCGGGGCATGGCGGGGTGCTCACGAGAGAAGCCGCGAATGGCCGATACCGCTGCTCAATTGGAACTTACTTTTATTTTTCGACAAACACAACGTCTTGCTACATGCGCAAAAGTGCCCAGCCACTCAATGGCCGAGGTCTACTCAGAGGAAATCCGGACGTATGGGCCGAAACAATGCAAAAAACGGCGACACCAACGCTGCACAGATAGCGGATGCCCCTCCGACGCCAGAAAAAGTTCGTATCTCACAACCCCGGCAAAGTTTCCCACCCAAAACGCGCTCCTCCGTCAGCCTTAAGAAATAAGTAGAAAGCAGCCTGCAGAGTCTTCCGCGGCCCGGATATTTTTTTCTTTTTAAATTGTGACGTGTCAAGGATATGCAGCTAAACGCAGGCCGGGCCTGGAGGTGGTTGGGCGCCTCGGGCGCATTCGGGATCGGCCAAAAAAAGTCTCAGCCGCCATCGTTTACGCCGACTTTTCCTCCTGGCCCGAAAGTAGAGTGTAGACGGGCGCGTCGAGCTTATCGCGGCCCTTGAGGAAATCGAGTTCGAGAATGAAAAGGTAGCCAAGCAGTTGGCCGCCGAGTCTCTTGACCAGGTCGCCAGCAGCCGCGGCGGACCCGCCTGTCGCACGCCATTAGCACGCCGCAACGCGTTATGCCCGCCCGGAGGCCACTTACCCGTCGCAATGATGTCGTCGACAATGATGGCCGTCTGGCCGGGCTTGATGGCGTCGGCCTGCATCTGGAAGAAGTCCTCGCCGTACTCCTTCTGGTAGCTGGCCGTCTCCGTCGGGCCCGGCAGCTTGCCCTGCTTGCGGACGGGCACGAAGCCTGCGCCCAGCGCCAGCGCCAGGCTGGGGCCGAACAGGAAGCCGCGGGCCTCGAGGCCGATGACGACGTCGGGCTTCTTGGGGTAGTTCTTGGAGACGTGCAGCTCGAGGGCGCGCACGAGCTGCTGGTGCAGGGCGGCGTCGGCGAAGATGGGCAGGATGTCCTCGAACAGGATGCCGGGGCTGGGGAAGTCGGGAAACTGGCGCAGGGCGTTCTTGAGGTTTACTTTAAGATGGGCGAGTTCGGCGGAGCCGGCGGCAGCGGCGGCGGAGAGCCTTCTTTGGGAGGCATCGGCGTTGACAGTCGGGTCGGGCGCGCTGGCAGGCGGGTGGGCGCTGGTCGCGGTGGAATTGCTCATCGTGAGGAAAGGAGAGGGAGCCGGGAGAGCGGTGGCGGGCTGTCTAATAATATCAGCTGGGAGAGGGAGTCGACTGCCTGGGGCGGTATGCTTGTGCGTCAAGCTTCTCAGGGTTCTGGCACGAAATTCACAGCGACTGGCGCCTCGCTAAGCCGCGGCGGGCAAGTCGCGCGGGCCGGGCGACGCGAGCGCAGCGCGGCCCAGAGTCAGACTGCATTTTTGTGGGACAAAAGCAGGCTGTCTCTGAGCGCCATCGTGCTCCCTGCACACCACCAGCCTGCCGTGGCGCCCGCGGCCTGCAGCAGCGAGAGCCGTCCTCTGCCTTAGCGGCTTCCGATAAGCCCTCTAGCCCGCGCTCGTGCAACACCTCTATCGGCCCTCTGTGACTGTGATAGCGGGTTTCTTCCCGTCTTGATGCTGACCGGCCGTCGCTGGTCCGCGTCCAACAGCGCAGCCTTTATCCGCGAGGGGCGGCTCTAGCGTCCATGCCGCTTCTAGAAGCCCAGGTCGCGCTGTCTCGCAATTCTGGGGCCTTCTTCATGCACGGGAAAACTGCTCACCGGACCTTGCAGCATGGCGTGCGCGCGCTGCACTTTGACTGGGCCGGACCGCGCCCGCCTCGCCTGGTAGCGTCGTGCTGCCTCCGCGGGCCCGGGAGGGGACGGGGTAAATGGCTCGCGGGTGTATAAAGCTGGCCGTCTCCACCGTGCCATGGCGGCAAGGGACCTGCGACGGGGCTCTGGAGAAAGTCGCGCCTCCTCGCCGGGGCAGCGCGTCTCGTACGACGTCCAACGTGGACGTCCGGCACTGGAGCCGCCGCACGCTCAACAACACATGCTTTCCTGACCGCCCAAGCGCGGGACGGGCGAGGACAAACGGCCCAGTGCTCCGGAGGATGCGACGTTGAGTAATTCCAATTACTCGCGGTGAGACAGCGTCTTCTGACAAGGCGTACGATCGGCGCAAGAGCGTGCCCCTCGTCCATCACAGTGCTGAGCATCCGACCCCGGCGCCCACAGCCCGCGTCACCCCTCATTGTGTGGCGCCCGCGGTGGCTGGAGCCTGCCGCGCACCGCCACACCACGGCACCGCAAGGCAACAGTCGACGCTATCTCGTCATCATGTACCACGGCGTACCTCACCGCTGCCGCTGCTGACTCCCGCTCTGCAGCGGTGCCATTGGCGCTGTTTCAGCGCGCCTGCCGTTGCTGATGTATTCGAGCTCACCTGCAGCCACGGGCAGCGGCCCTGCCGGGGACCACCCGGAAAGTTTGATCTGTCGGCTCGTCACTTCACTAGCTATGCACGCTCTGCACTCATATACATGCGGCATGTAGCTCGTCTTAGCTGCAGGCAGCGCCAGTTGGCAACGTGAGATGGGCGATGCTCAACGCGTCTGCCGCCTGCTGCAGCCTCTCAAATGGGCCAAATTCAGCCTCATGGTGGATAGCGCAAGGCAACAAACCGTGACTAGTGCGAAAACCGCCGTCTCATTGGACGGCGGAGATAGGCGCGCTGATGCTCGTGCTGCTCAGCCTCGTGTCTTCTCCACGATTGACGTCCGCATCTAAGGCAACAGCAGCAGCGGTGTCCTTAAAAGTGCACCATCGGCGACGTCCAGCCTTTCTGCTCCATCGATGACTCTTCTGCCCGCCACCGCCAAATCAACTCAAAACGGCGCGTGGGGTATCACCTTGGTCCCTTGGTTCACTTGCAACCGCCATTTGATACCCACCCCGACCTTCTACCGTCAGCACATCGCTTGACTTTCCCAACATTTGAATATCCCACCGCGCAATTTTTGATTCAGCCAAAACAACCTCTTCACTATGGCGCCGCACATGTACGACAGTCCCTCGTCTGAGGATGCTCCGAAGCCAGTGACGCAGGAGCAGAACCACAGCACCAAGACCACCTCAAGCTGCTGCTGCTGTTGCAGGAAATCCGCCGAATCAGCAGTGAACGGTGAGAAGCCGACAGACGCTGAGAAGAAGAAGATGGAGAATGGCGAAACCAAGGACGAGAAGGAAAAGGAGGAACCCAAGAAGGACGACAAGGCGACAGAGACCTTGGATCCCGAGAAGGTCGGCATGTCGTGCGGTATGAAGAACCTCTACTCCGGCAAGGAAGACAAGAAGGGCCGCTTTCAGTGGCAGGACACCGTTCCCGAAGACATTGGCAAGCCCGTTGAGAACGCAGAGACGGCAAAATGGGCGCTCCTCGTGCGCAACGTCAAGGTCTACAACGACCCCCGCAAGGTCATGGAGATGCACTCCATTGTCATCCAGAGCCCGCTCTTGAAGAAGCTTCTTGAGCGCGTCCTCAAGGGCTACCCCGGCGTGACTCCCGGCCTCAAGCGCTTGGAGTTTGACGGCCGTTTCCAGCCGCTCATCCACCGATGGCCGGAGCTGAAGCGTGCAATCGACAAGCTGGACCCCAACTCGAAATCGGAAGATGAGCGCGTCACCAAGGAACACGCTAGCGTCCTCCTCAACGTGTTGCAATCCGAGTTCAAGGACATCATCGAACAATCTCAGGACTTGATATCCAAGGGCGTCATGACCTACGAGCACCTGTGGACCCTCTTCCAGCCTGGCGCCATCATCTACTGCCGGAATGACGGCCAGGAGACCGCCATGAAGCTCACTGATACCCGTTATGGCTGTGATGACAACCAGAGGCCATGCTTCTGGGTGCGCTGCAAGTATGTCGATTGGAACGGCACGCACTTTGGTACAAGCAGCTTGAACATCAAAATCCCCGGCTATTCAGGCACCAAGACCATCCATCAGCTTTCCGCGTATCCGATCGAGTACCACCAGGACTCCGAGTCTCTGCGCAAGAGACTGTTGGAGAGGGGCGCCAAGTTTGAGGCTCTCGCTGGTTCACACTACAAAGCATACCATGGTCTCGCTTGGAAGGAGGACAGCTGGGGCAAGAGGCAGAAGTACAATATCAAGGGCCGTGTGGTTATTGATACGTACGGATGGAACCGTTTCGAGCCCAACTACGCCATTTACACCAACCCCTTGACGGACAAGCCAACGACGTCTGCAGGCATTGCCGACACTTCTGGTGATGATGAGGTCGGCGGCAACGACGACGACTGCAGCGACAACGAGTCGTATTGTGGCTCCGAGGTCCAGTACGATGGCATGCCGTTTGATGGCGATTTCGAGGATGAGGAAGAGGAGTCCAAGCGCCCGCCGCTCACCGAGGAACAGAAGCTCATTGCCAGCCCCCTGCTCCGCGGTTACTCTCTCAAGTCGAAGCAGTGGCTGAACCTGTTTGTCAACAGCGTGCGCGAGATCGAGTGGCAGACGAATGCTTTCGAGTCTCTTGTGCTGCCGGCCAACCAGAAGGAGCTGATCCTTGGCTTCACTGAGACGCAGAACAAGGTGAAGGCTTCATTCGACGACGTCATCGAAGGCAAGGGTAAGGGCATTATTCTCCTGCTTTGCGGTCCTCCTGGTGTAGGAAAGACGCTCACGGCGGAGTCCGTCGCCGAGGAGATGCGTGTCCCGCTGTACATGATGTCCGCTGGTGACCTTGGCCTGGATCCCGGCTCCGTTGAGGACAAGCTGTCAGACATCCTGGAGATGTGCACGAAGTGGAATGCCATCCTGCTGCTGGATGAGGCGGACGTTTTCCTGGAGGAGCGTTCACTCCACGAGCTGGAGCGCAACAAGCTGGTCTCAATTTTCCTCCGAGTGCTCGAGTACTACCAGGGAATTCTCTTCCTTACGACCAACAGAGTGCAGACATTTGATGCTGCGTTCCAGTCTCGTATCCATATCTCGTTGGAATACCCCGAACTGAGCGTGAGCTCGAGGTTGACGGTGTGGAAGAACTTCTTGGCCGCATCCCCGCAGAAGCACGCCATCACCAACAAGCAGCTTGATTCGCTTTCTCTCATGAACATGAACGGACGGCAAATCAAGAATGTTCTCAAGACTGCCCAGCTGCTGGCGTCAAGGAAGGAGACGGAGCTGACGTACGAGCACGTTCTGACGGTGTTGGACGTCACACAGCACCTGCACAACGCAAACCGAGAAACCGAGAGGACAAAGTCGTCGATCTTCTGCTGAGCGAGGCGTTCTAGAAACTTGAGGGATCATCGGGAAATTTGCTTTAGTCTTCATGCTAGTGATTTGCACAGCACCGGGGCGGGGGTTAGTATTTTTAGAGATCCCCTTTGACGCAATGAGCGAGCATCAGAATGGCGTGTCATTGCGATTTTCTCATATCGCTTCCAGGAGTAAGGGGGGAGGGCATTTTCGCCTAAGGACAGCAGGCGATACAAGAAGCGGCGTCGATCATTAATCGATAGGGAAGGGGTAAAGGGGTGACTCAGATGCAAGGAGTCTCGGCTAGTATTTGTAAACAGAAAAGAAAGCCATTGAGCAGCACGTGCGCGTATGTAAAGTGAGAGAATCTCGGCTCACCGGAATGGAGGCGCAACGGGAGGTGGCTTGTCGGCGCGGGAGGGTCGGAAGCATGTGGGGAACTCAGCGCTCGACGACATCAACGGTCGTCTCGAATAAGGACGGACGCCGAACTGGCAGGTCTCGGGCCGGTCGACTTTTCAGCTGTGCATGGAGGGGCTGCCCGGCAAACGGCAGCTAAGCGAGATGCCTCATTGGAGCGACGAGAGCGACATGACTTGCGGCGCTGCGCTGGTCGAAACGCACGTCCGCCGGTCATGACAGGGTCTCGCGAGGGCTGTGACGCCACTGCTGGAATGTTTGCGCGAGGCCGCCGACGCCGTGCGCTGCGCCAAACTCAACCATTTTTTTGATTTTCTGCTCTCGTAGGAGTGATTGGCGCAGCACGCAAGTGGCCGGCACGGGGCCGGGAGTAGCCTTCCAGAAGATTTCGCCGGCGATCCACAGCCATATGATGAACGCAGTAGCCCCGGCGCATCACCGTGGCTGTGCAGGAATGGTTCAGCTGCCCTGAGCCGGCGGGAGCCCTGCGCACAGAGCGTTTCGCGCTGACAGCTAGGGTGCGCCCGGGCAGCGCCGGCGCTTGATCTTGCAAAGTGGGTTTTGGCGCGGATGCGTGGCGTGGTGTCGTGCGTGTGTGCGTTTGGGCTGGTGCTGGTGAGGCTGGGGAGCACGGCAGCAGCAGGTTTTACGGGGGTGCGGCGCGCAGGGGCCTCTCTCTCTGCGATCGGCGCGGGCTGCACGTAATGGCCCAGCGTCATTGATGCCACAGTGTGCCTTTACGAGCTGGCAGAGCTCAGCAGCCTCCAGACTGTCCAGCGCCGTTTGGACACGCGTGTGCCACTGAGTGTCAGGCCCTACAGCGACGCGCGTGCGTGTGCGATCGGCCACGGCCCAGCTTGGCAGCAGAGCTCTTATGCGCGGGGTGGTGCGCCTAGCTGGACGCAATACAGCAGGGTCCAAGCTCTCTGGGCTCGCTCCCGTCAGCCAAGGCCGCCTCCAGCCAGCAAGCCAACTTCCCATCGCCGTACTACCAGCCCCGATCGCACCCAGCGAGGTCCCACTCCATATCACCTCACCCAATTCCCTCCACTCTCTCTGCAGGTACGCTCGTGTCCAAACTGCCCGGCCCACGCCTGAGGTCTGCCCAGCAGCGCGATTGACGGCCACCGTAGCTTCAACACCGCACCGCTCTCCCCGGATAGACCTCCGTTCGTTGCGCAACCCCCACCTGCGGGAATAGCCAGCTATGGCCTCACGGCAGGAAGCCGAGCTCAAGCAGCAGGGCGCCATCGAGGCCGCACAGGACCCCAACACCAACGTGTCGCCCGAAGATGCCGAGCAGAAAGTGCTCGACGAAGCCCGCAAGGCCGGCGGGGCCGCCCTGGCCTTTAACCCCGACGCCTCGCCCGCCGAAAAGGCTGCCCAAGCGCGCTCTGTGAGTGCTCCGCCCTCCACAATCCTCTCGCAAATTGCCAATTGTGTGCCCCTTTGGCCGACCCACCCGCGCGCCTGCACGGCATGCGTGGCCCGGCACCGTAGATCCGCGCAGCACTGACGATTTCACTCGGCAGCATCTTCCGCCAGGGTTTCACCACGACCATAAACCCAAGGCCACAGCGCTCGTGTCCGATACCGTAAGACCCCCGCCCTCTACGCCATGGGGTTGCTGTCCCGCCACAGAACGACCATTCCGCTAATCCGCGTCCAGGACGACGGTCCCCCAGACTATGACCTACCGTCGCCCTCCAAGGCCGGTGCCGTTGAGCCGCCGCCCGTCTCTCCCACCGCCAAGTCGGATACCAGTGCCGTGACCGCCCCAGACGATGACGAGCACAAGTGGGATCGCGTTGGCTGGGCCCCACGCTTCGGCATGCCCGGTGGACTGGACGAAGACGAGGACGACCGCACACTGGCAGACCACCAAACGCTTCTGGAAGGCGCATTGGACGACAAGTTTTTTGGAGGTAAGCATCGCTCTTCGCCTAGCAATCTGGCCATCCCCCTCTGACGACTCAATTGCCTAGACTGGTACCAGAACGCTGGTGTAATTGTCTTCTCATGCCTTTCTTCGTGGGTTGTGGCCGTCTTGGGCGGTGGCATGGGCTGGCTGTTCATCGTCATGGCTTTCTGTGCCACCTACTACCGCACATCGATCCGCCGCGTGCGGAGGAACTTCCGGGATGACCTCAACCGCGAGATGGCCAAGGCCCGCTTGGAGACGGACACTGAGAGCCTCGAGTGGATCAACAGCTTCCTGGTCAAATTCTGGCCCATCTACGCCCCGGTTCTCTGCAGCACGATCGTCAGCTCAGTTGATCAGGTGCTCTCCACTTCATGCCCCACCTTTTTGGAGAGTCTGAGGATGAAGCTCTTCGTCCTCGGCACCAAGCCGCCGCGCATGGAGCACGTCAAGACCTACCCCAAGGCCCAGGACGACATCGTCTTGATGGACTGGAAGTTCAGCTTCACCCCGAACGATGTCTCGGATCTCACGGCTCGTCAGATCAAGAACAAGCAGAACCCCAAGGTTGTTCTCGAGATCCGTGTCGGAAAGGGCGTCGTCAGCAAGGGTCTTGACGTTATTGTTGAGGACATGGCCTTCTCCGGTATCATGAGGCTGAAGGTGAAACTTCAGATTCCTTTCCCCCATATCGAGAAGGTTGAGTTCTGCTTCCTTGAGCGCCCTACTATCGACTATGTCTGCAAGCCTCTTGGCGGTGACACTTTCGGTTTCGATATCAACTTCATCCCCGGTCTTGAGTCGTTCATTCAAGACCAGATCCACGCCAATCTCGGTCCTATGATGTACGCGCCAAATGTCTTCCCGATCGAAATCGCAAAGATGCTGGCTGGCAACCCCGTCGATCAGGCCATTGGTGTGCTGCAGATTACTTTCCACGGTGCTCAGGGCCTGAAGAACCCTGACAAGTTCTCCGGCACTCCCGACCCCTACGCAACTGTCTCGATCAACAACCGGGAGGTGCTTGGAAAGACCAAGACCGTGTTTGAGAATGCTAACCCGCGCTGGAACGAAACTGTCAATGTGATCGTCACTACCCTCAAGGATACGCTCACTATGGCCGTCTACGACTACAATGAGATTCGCAAGGACAAGGAACTGGGCATTGCATCATTTGCTCTTGAACAGCTCGAGGAGAACGACTTCTACGAGAACCAGGGCCTTGAAGTTCTGGCCAACGGCAGACCGCGCGGTATCATTCAGGCAGACATCCGTTTCTTCCCCGTTCTCGAGGGCTTCAAGTCCGAGGATGGCACGGAAATGCCTCCCCCGGAGTCTTCTACTGGTATTGCTAAGTTCACTGTTGAACAAGCCAAGGAGCTTGACAGCAGCAAGAGCTTGATCGGTCAACTCAACCCCTATGCGGTGCTCCTCCTGAACGGCAAGGAAGTCCACATCTCCAAGAAGCTCAAGCGCACGAACAACCCTGTCTGGCCTGACGCTACCAAGGAGCTGCTTATTACCGACAGGAAGAAGGCTAAGCTTGGTCTTGTCATCAAGGACGACCGCGACCTTGCAACGGATCCCATCATTGGCACCTACCAGATCAAGCTGACCGATATGCTCGACTTGATGGAGAAGGGCAAGGATTGGTTTAACCTGGCTGGTGTCAAGACAGGCCGCACCAAGATGACTCTCCAGTGGAAGCCTGTTGCTCTTAAGGGCGCTCTTGGCGGATCTGGTGGCTACATCAAGCCTGTTGGTGTCATGCGTCTTGACTTCAAGGGTGCCCGTGACCTGCGAAACGTCGAGACCATGGGCAAGTCTGACCCTTACGTTCGCGTCTTGCTCTCCGGTATCGAGAAGGGCCGTACTGTCACGTTCAAGAACAACCTCAACCCCGACTGGGATGAGGTCATCTACGTTCCTGTTCACACATCCCGCGAGAGGCTTATTCTTGAGGTCATGGACGAAGAAAGCGTCGGTAAGGATCGGTCTCTGGGTCACGTCGAGCTTCCCGTGGAGGACTTCCTTCAGCAGAACGAAGACGGCGAGTACGAGGTGTTTGAGGACAAGACTGTTCTGTCTCACGGTCTGCGCACGAGCCCTACGTCTCAAGCTAAGGGTACTCTCAACTACACTGCCTCGTTCTACCCCGTGATCAACGTTGTCGATCCCGATGAGGAGGACTCCGACGACCAACGCAGCAGCATGGACACTCGCAGAAGCATGGACACCGCCCGCCCGAGTCTTGACTCGAAGCCTGGCCACACTCCGAAGAGCAGCACCGGCTCTGCGAAGCTTCCTGGTCACACCCCGAAGAGCAGCACTGGTTCCGCTAAGCTTACTGAGCGCAGCGAGAAGAGTGGTACCATCTCTTCTCTCACTCGCGTCAGTACTAATGGCTCTGCAGACCTTGCTAAGAAGCTCGCCGAGGGTGAGCAAGAGCAGGAGGCAATTGAGAAGAAGCCCGAGGTGCCTAAGATCACCTTGACACCTGAGGAGCTGAGCGAGTACGGTAAGTTTTGCAGTCCATGCACTTATTCAAAAGGAAACAAACTTACATGTATCTACAGAGTCTGGTCTGCTTATCTTCAAGCTCATTGAGGGCGAATTCTCGGAAACGGACTGCTACCTCGAGATTCTCATGGATGACCAAATCTTCGCGAGTTACTCCAGCTCGAAGATCAGGTCGAAGCACACTACTTTCAACGAGGGTAAGACTTGCTTTCTGACGGAAGCCTTTAGTAGGCGCTAATGATATACTAGTCGGCGATGCCATGGTCCGCGAACTCGACTTCTCGCGTATTACCCTGCGTCTTGTTGAACACCTCGACAAGAAGGGCGAAGGTGAGGATGACCACATCATCGGAAAGCTGCAGGGATCTACCCTTGATACACTTCGTCGCTGTCTGGTAAGCATAACTCCCATATATCTTCGATATTAGCTTGGAGTCTAATTTGAGCAGTACACCCCTACCGTGCTCTCCTTCCGCGACAAGGATGGCAAGGAGAACAAGGTTACCGTATCCCTCAAGTACCTTCCTGTGAAGATGCGCTTGGATCCCTCCGAGTCATTTAACAACAGTGGCAACCTCCGTGTCGACGTTCTCGATGCCGCGGACCTCCCCGCAGCTGATCGCAACGGCTACTCTGACCCGTACTGCAAGTTCGTGCTCAATGGCAAGGACGTCTACAAGACCGATAAGCAGAAGAAGACGCTGCATCCCGCATGGAACGAATTCTTCGAGGTTCCGATCAGGAGCAGAACTGCCGCAGACTTCAAAGTGGATGTGTACGACTGGGACTTTGGCGACAAGGCTGACTTCCTGGGCGGTGCTGTTATCAACCTGAACGTTCTTGAGCCTTTCAAGCAGCAAGAGGTCACGCTTGGCCTGGACGGCAAGAGCGGTGCCATCAGGCTCAAGATGTTGTTCAAGCCAGAGTTTGTTATGCGTTCGAGGCAAGGCTCGTCAACGTTCTCTGGTACATTCGCTGCTCCCGGAAAGGTCATTGGAGCCCCCGTCAAGGGTGTCGGCAAGGGAGCCATGTTCGTTGGAGGCAACGTCATCAAGGGCGCAACGTTCGTCGGCGGTGGCGTTGGCAAGGCTCTTGGCCTAAACAAACGCCGCAAGAGCCGTGGAGCCAGCGCAGACAGCGATGATGAATCATCATCACCACCGCCACCAGTGCCAAACGGTGACGGTGCGGCCGCGGCCGTCGGTAGCTCATCGCCTCCGCCTCCGCAGATCAACGTTGATTCCGCAGAGCCTCCTACTACGCCGCACTCGCGTCACAAGTCCATGGGCGCAGCATCTATCGCTTCCGGCTTTGGTCCATCGCCTGGTGGTGCGGAAACTGGTGTTGCATCGATTTCCGTTTTGACCGCCATGGGCTACCCGCCGTCCGCCAATGTCCGTGTCCATGTGGCTATGCTCAACAATAGGAGCCAGCTGAAGGAGATCCACAAGACCAAGGACATCAAGTCTGCCTCTGGTACCATCGACTTTGACCCCAACCGCGAGACGGTGAAGACGCAATGCACGGCAGACACTCAGTTCAAGATCACCGTGAAGGATCACAGCACCTGGGGCTCTGACGACGATCTTGGCGACCATGTCTTCTTCCTCGATGACCAGGGCAGCGGTGGTGCGGAAAAGCTCGTCAAGGCTGGCGCGGGCTCGATTCTGCTCCGCACAAGCTTCACTCACAGTGACCAGCAGAGCAACGCGGCTAGCAACAGCCCGAAGAGCATCAGGACGAGGGGAATGTTCGGCTCCAGGAGGGACAGGAGCGTGACACCCAGCGGACACTGAATCGACGAACGGTATTAGATTGATTTTGAATCAGGGACTCTAAAAACGGTGCTTCATGGACTGCAAAAAACGGGACTGGGAGTAAATAGGCAGGTATGACGAAGAGCGGATAGCTGCTATAGGAAGGCGGCGCCGCTACCTAGGTGACGGACACGAACGACAGGGTCAGGCGCGAGTGCTGGGGTTGCGGTGTACTCTGTAGTATTGGCTGGTAATAGGGTCTGGTTTCCTCCTTGTTCTCCTTCTCTTCTCTGCATCCTTTTCATGTCCCTCCCTCACTCCATTTCGCTGATGGGACATAGTTCTTCCTCGGGGGAGGTGGTTAATGGGTTGAAACTCTGCACCTCGACAGACTTCTTTCTTTTCCTCTTTACCTTATTGCTCTACTACTGCTACTTGGCTATCAGGCTCGGCTATTCTTAGTATAGCCTATTCTTGTTGTTTGTTCAGCCTTTTGCTTCGTTGTTTCTTCATTGCCACCATGTGCGATACCAGTCTGTGCATTTTTGTGTACACGCACGTGCATTTGTTTTATTTTGCCATGTAGAGTCTAACGGATACTGCAAAGATTGATCTGGATATCACTGTCGCATATTCTTGATTACCGTCCAATTGCTTGTGATAGTGGCCTTTGAAATTGGTCTTTGATGCGGTCTAATCGGCAGATGAGGTCGGCTGCCCTGTTCCGCAATCGTTTTAGACCGTTGCTAACACTTACCCTTAGAGAGCTCGCAACTATTAGCGAGCCCATGCAGTAGCGTGATGACCACCACTACTGCTGATAGCAGTAGTCGCAGTAGTGCAAGCCGCAATCAATAGCAGAGCGGCTACTAGTAGCGCAACCACTATTAGAATGCGATAAGCAACCACTAGCGTGACAATGGGTCTGCGCGACCAGGTGTTCCGTTAAATTGTCGGAGATCTTTAAGGACCAACGATAATATGCCGGTAAATTAGTTCTATTTCGTAATATTACTTGGTCTCGTGTTCTCAAGATGACGTGCCGTATTTTGCGTGAGAAGCGCTAGTCGCTAGTCGTATATATCAATTGCTGGGCAAATGAAGCAGGGTGTCAGATAGAGCCACTTATGCTTTTGTTTTCTTGATTATCCTTTTTTTCAATCTGCAGAGAAATTTTGGCGCGGGAAACAAAATGAAGAGAAAAGGGAGCGGCAAAGTACGAAGCGACTCTTGTACGTTGGGCAATACAAACGAGAGAGCATTTGGCTATAGGATCTCGAGTATCATTAGTAGAGGGCCATCAGATCAGGCCGATAGAGCCGTCTACTTCGTTATGAAGAACAGTGGCAGTCACACTAGGTTCAAGGATACTTGTTGATATAGGGAGTAGACCCAAACCTCACCACCCTCGACTTTTAATGCTTCTAGAAAGAGGATCTGTCGATATGGCCTTCTATCTCTGGATCATAAAACTCCACCCGTGCGCTGCATAAGATAGTAGAGATGGGAAAGGTCTGCGTGCGCGGCGATTACGATCAAAGTCGTCCCGTACGAAATATACAAATGGATGTGACAGCCGAACAGTGCTGTGGACTCTAGAGAAAGGAATAAATTTGCCTACGAACAACGACATGTGTGGGCATTTGGAGCTATCGTCCTAACATGAACGTGGGATTATCGATTCAACATTTGTGTCTGGATGATACTTTTGACTACCCATCACATGAGCGAAAGAAAAATTCGACATTAGTCTTCGGCTGAAATATCCATCGGTAAAGTAAAACAGCAGGGGAGTGAAGCAAATTCCGAAGACCGAAAGCCAAGAGTTTTTCGGTCTTTAGGCTGTTCAGGCGGAAGGACATGGGTGAACAGACAATGTTCAAACAGCCAGCCAGTAGACCGAGAAAAATACTCCGACAGCCGCAAACCTTTCGGAAGTTAGAGAATCGCTATTTTTCCTGTAGGCACGATCCTCTGCTATGTGTAGTAATTTTCCCAGACAACGTGGTTGATGTACACTGCTATAGATGAAGAAAGCGTTGAACTGCTTAAAGGCATTGGCCAATAGTAATCCAAAGATTGGCAGAATAAAGTTTCTGGAGAAGCATGAAAAGTTTAAAGTAGGAGGAAAGCCTTCTATTTCGTGCTGAATTACTCGCGGATATACAGCATCCTCCCCCGGAAACCGAGGCCGACAGCTTAAGTCCGAGGAGGCCAAGCCGTACAATTTAGATAAAAGATCAGCGATTCCCCGCAAAGCTCACTAAAGGAGATCTCAAACCGCACGGCGTCGGAGGCTACGGACGCTCGCGTACGGAAACTCTCCGAATGTATTCGGTATAGGACTGGAAATGTGAGGAGCGGTCACACAGGTTTTACAGACCCTCTTCGAAGTTGTATAAGAGCACGTCATCTTCCTTCCAACATGACGACCCCAAGCTCTTTCTCCAAAGCCAAAGACAATCCTCCAAGTCCCTCATCTTCTTCTTATTTACCACCGCCATGACGTCCAGCAACACCACCACCACCACCACCAAACCCCACGGCGTCCACCTCGTCGGCAGCATGTGCGGCGCCGCCACCGCCGCCGCCGCCTTCGACAGCGCTCTGTCATCCTTCCCGGGCCGCCTGCGGCGCCTCCCCGACGGCGAGCCCGCGCACCGCGGCACCTTCATCGGGTGGCAGGCGGGCACGTTCGCGCACACGCCGGGGCTGCTGCGGACGTACGACGCGGACTTCAACGAAGTGCCGCAGGCGCCCGTCTCGGCGGCCGAAGCGGCTGCCGTCGTCGCGGCCATGCCCAAGCCGCTGCGGCCGGGCTACGACGACGCGGCGCTCGAGTCGTGGCGCGTGTTCCAGGCGAAGAAGCGCGGCGGCGAGGTGCCGGCGGACGCGCGGTTTCTGGTGTGCCTGCCCACGCCGTTCGCGGTGCTGTGTCTGGTGCGGCGCGAGTTCCAGGCGCTGGTCGAGCCGCTGTACGAGGAGGCGCTGGTCGCGTGTTTGACGAGGATCATGGACGTCGTGCCGGCCGACGAGCTGGCGGTGCAGTGGGACGTCGCGGCCGAGCCGATGGCGCTGGAGGGCGCGTTCGAGCCGCACTTCGAGCCGTGGTTCGGCAGGGATGAGGGTGCCGGGGAGCACGAGATGTTTGATGGGTTGATCGACCGGATCGCGCGGTTGGTGGGGAAGGTGGGCGCGGGCGTCGAGGTGGGGATGCACGTTTGTTACGGGGATATGGGGCACAAGCATTTTGTGGAGCCGAAGGATATGGGGTTGATGGCGAGGATCGTGACGGAGATTAAGAGAAGGGCTACGAGAGACATTGATTGGGTGCATATGCCTGTGCCGAAGGACAGGGACGATGAGGCGTATTTTGCGCCGTTGAAGGAGCTGGAGCTGGGGAATACGGAACTGTACCTTGGATTGGTCCATGCGCATGACAAGATGGGCACGGAGAAGAGAGTGAAGACGGCGCAGACAGTGCTGGGAAGTTGCGGGTTTGGCGTGGCTACGGAGTGCGGGCTGGGGAGGACTCCGGTAGAGGATCTTGCGTCGATTGCGGAGATCAGCTGTAGGATTGCGGAGCCAGTATGCTGATAGAAGACTGGGGAGAGTGGTTTTTTGGCAAGACTATACAAAAGCATGTATGAATTCAAATGAGAGTTGAACGGGAAAACATGCTGACTGAAAACGAGAAGACAACGAGATGAGAAGTGCAAAGAAAACTACGCAGTGACAGGATGTATGCATCCTCAAAGCTCATCTAGGAACGTCGAAATGTGAATGCGAGATGGCCCCGAGGCGCGAGATTCATCTTTCCATTCGTAATCGGCGTCTTGCGTTGCTCTCAGTGTCGGTCAACAACGCAGACTCTATGCCGGCAGAAGAGAACCATCTTCGACAATTGGATGCAGCAGGCGTGTGTTTCAATGGATCGGCTGCTTAGGACTGCTCATTGCTTCTGTCGAACTGTTGCCAAGTGAATTCCTCCGGGAGACACCGACCGGGAATCATATTGCGAGTCATGAGCGTGGTGGCGCTTTTAGAGGGCTGCTGACTTGCCATCCACCATGGTCAGACCTCAGCTGAGATTGCTGCTCGAGAGCCGTCTGGGCTGCACGCCTGGGAGTAGATAGTGATGATGTGGAGCGGAAGTGAGCGGAGGCTCGACAGGCGGAGGCTTGGCTCACATGTCAGAGAACCTCGGTCCTTTGATTCCGTACCCGCGGCCAAACCACCAACGCGTTCCCCGCCGTTATCGTATCATGCCATCGCTCCTTCAAAGCATCAAGCATGCGCCCAGCCACATAAAGAATAAACCAATGCGATATCCGTATCACCATCCGCCGTGAGATGTCATCCGCCGATTTTGCAGCGGCGCAGCAGCGTCTGCAAGCCCGCCGTCAGCAACGCGAACGCGAGTACCGCGCGCGCATCGCCGCCCAGCGCGACCAACAACACCAGCAACGCATCTCCAAGCTACCATACCCACTGAACAGACTCGGTGGAACCGGATTGACCCTTTGGGATGCTGTCAAGGGCCGTGAGGGCACCCAGCCTGCCTTTCGCGTCGGCCAAGTCGACGCAGAATTGCTCGACGAGGAGCTCCTGGAGCTGCTTAAAGGCCAGGTGGGCGAGGGACTGAAATACTTCGGGGTGAGCATGCAAGCCGTTTGAGCTTAAAATGGAGCCATTGCTGACGTCGAGCCTTATCGTAGTCGCACCTCGCGGACGAGTACAAGCCCGAAATCCTCCTCGCCCTCCGCGCCATCCTCTTCAAGCTGTCCATCTGGGACCACAATGCCTCGTACGGCGCCGCCCTGCAAGGCCTGCGCTACACCGACGCCCGCACCACCGACCCTTCGCGCCCTCCGCCCAAGCGCTGGCAAAAGAGCGTCTACGGGGTGCTCACCGTAGGCGGGCGCTACGCATGGACGAAATGGGAAGACTGGCTGATCGGGCGGACGAGCGACTACGAGCTGCCGTCGGCACGCGTGCGGCTGGCCGAGCGGGCGACGAACGCGCTGGGCGCGGCGCACGCGGTGGCGGCCTTCGCCTCGTTCCTGGTGTTCCTGACCAACGGGCGGTACCGCACGCTGGTGGACCGCGTGCTGGGCCTGCGCCTGACGCCCACGGCGGCCGCCATCTCGCGCGAGGTGTCGTTCGAGTACCTCAACCGCCAACTCGTCTGGCACGCCTTCACCGAGTTCCTGCTCTTCCTGTTGCCGCTCGTCGGCGTCGCCCGCTGGCGCCGCATCCTCGGTCGCGCCTGGCGCCGCGTGCGCAACTTCTTCGCCACTGCTATGGGCCGTCGTGCTACTGCCGACGACGAGGACGACTCGCTGGCCGCCGGCAAGGCGGGCGAGCTGGGCTTCCTGCCCGAGCGCACGTGCGCCATCTGCTACAGCGACCAGAACCCTGCAGGCGGCGCGTCGGAGCAGCAGATGCTGTCGCAGTCGGCGGCGGGCGGCAGCGGCGTCGTCGGCAGCGCCGCGACCGACATCACGAACCCCTACCAGGCCGTGCCGTGCGGCTGCGTCTACTGCTTCGTGTGCCTGGCCCAGAAGATCGAGGCCGAGGAGGGCGAGGGCTGGACGTGCCTGCGCTGCGGCGAGACCGTCACCTCGTGCCGCCCCTGGGACGGCGATGTCATCGTCAAGCACCACCACGGCGCTCGCCCGACGTCCTCGGGCTCCGGGAACGGAGGCAAGAGCGTCGGCTTCGCGGCCGACGACGAGAAGAGGAGCTTGAGGCAGGTCAGCCCCGTGCCGACGCTCGACGAGAAAGAGCGCGAGGTCGGCGGCGTGCTGTCGGCCGATGCCGAGACGGAGCAGAGCCTGATGGGGAGCAGGGCGCTGTCCGAGAGCGAGGAGTGGGCGAGGGCGAGCCGCATCGTCGAGGAGAGCAGCGACAGCGACAGCGAGAGCAGCAATGGCAGCGGCGATGAGCAGAGCGAGGAGATCGACGAGGAGGAGGACGAGATTGAGTTTGATCAGTGATGATCGGTCACGAGGGGAGAAAGGAGTTCATATATTGGGGGCTGGGAACTTCGTACACCACTAGGGGCATTATTGTCTACCCCATCGTCACCACTACTTCTTTCAAACTAGGGCGCGCCTAAGATTCATTGACGGCCGAGGGAAAAGCGTAGTCGTATTTCACTTGATACCCGAAATCACTGGCAAAAAAATAGCCTGCCAGCTAAATGTCCCCCCATATCCGTTCCCACTCACTGTCTTCGCTGATCGAATCGCTCGCCCCCGTTCCGACGCTCCACGTGCGGTCATCGTCCTGTACTATTCGCTCCGTGGATCCTCCTCCTTCCTTTCCCTGCAACTTCTTCTGCCCCTTGAACCATGCAAGCAGTCGGCCGAACCGGGTCGTCTTGTTGCCCGCTTTATCAGACGCCCGCTTCTCCTCGGTGCCAGATTTCTTGTCGTCGCTGTAGTCGTAGACGCATGGGTTTTTGACATCCACACGACGCCCCATGATATTTACCCACGTCCTGCCGTCCGGCATTGCGATAATGCCGGTCGTCGTCGTCGGTCTACCAGGGTGGCGCTCCATCATGGTCACCATCTTTTTGCCGTGCGGCGTCGTCCATGCTATTGTGCTTCTGGTCGTTCCGTCTGCGCTCCTGGTCTTGCGGACTGTTAGGCTGAAGGCAGACTTGAGGAGGTCGGCCGGCATGGTGGAGGAGGAGGAGTCGCGCTTGTTGATCGAATGTGGTATCTGTCTGGATGGGAAGATGGTAGAGTCGTTGTCTGCGATTTGGCTACGGCTGTGGGAGGGGAGGAAGAGAGCAGCGCTTATTATGCTGGGCGGCGGCCATGGCACGAGGTCGAAAGCGAACCGGAGTTTCAACTGGCTGGTACCCTGTACTTGTGGCTCAGTGAAGCAAGCGAAAGTTCTGACTGGTCGCGAGTCATCTTCGTGCGAGCTTTCCTTGGTAATGGTGAGGTGGGCTCCTCAGGGTCTGATCTGTACCAAGTTATCTCTTGTGCATTCCACGTCGAGCTGCTAATACAGCCCTTTGTAGACAGAATCCAAGGGCCTGATCATTCGTCTGTATTGACTTAGTGATGGTTTGGAAACACTTCGAGAAGACCGCTAATTTCTTTTTGTTAGGATTGCTCGAGTAGGGTCGCACTCTCGAACGTATGCTCATTTACGTCATCAAGCTAATCTATCAAAACGTAAGATGGGATATCTGTTGAGCGCCACAAACCAACGAAAAGAACCATGCGTCTAGCAACAGCTCACGCAACAGAGCTCTTGGCCGGCTTCCACTCATAATGGTATTTGCCTTCAGTCGGCGCACCCGTGCCCTCCTCACCCTTGCGATCGTACATGTGTGCGCCGAAGTAGTCCAACTGCGCTTCGGCGAAGCTCATGGGAAGCGAGGTGTTCGTCTGATACTTGACGTATTCCAGGCTCGAGCTGAGCGCCGGGATGACGTGGTCTGCGACCGTAGACTTCACGACAACCTCACGCAGCGCCGCGAAGCAAGCTCTCAGCTCGGTCATGACGGTCGGCTGGAAGAGGAGGTTGATGGTGTCGAGCGCGCGGTAGTTGGCGAAGATGGGGTGGAGCAAGGAGGCGATGTGGTCGGCTTGGATGATGCAGCCGCTCCTCCAGATTTGGAGGACGGCGCCGTAGTCGATGTTCCAGTGGTTGGCCCGGTTCGCGCTCTCGATGACGTTGATGCCTTGGATGTAGCTGGCCAGGAAGGCCGCGTACGTGGCTCGTCGCAGCGCTTCGAGGAAATCCTGTTTGGATTGCCCAGCCAGGTCTAGGGGCTGCGGCGTGAACTCGCCGCCGATGGTCTGCTGAGCTCTCACGCGCTGGTTGCGGTCGGCAGACGCGAGACGCAGGTAGTGAGCCGTGGTCATGGTCGGAGCGGGGATGTGCTGGGCGACGGCTTGCTCGTTGCTCCAGATACCGGTGCCTTCTTCGCCGGTGATGTCTTGGACGACTTTGTCTTCTACCGTGTCGACGACGTACTCATCGTTGCGAGACTTGTCCTTTATGCGACAGATGTCTGCGCTGATCCAGATCAAGAACGTTCCTTGCTAATTGATGTTAGTGTTGCCATGAGGAAGCGTAGGATCAGATACTTACCAGCTCTCCTTTGCTGTTCCATTGTTCAAACACGCTCCCTGCCTCCTCATTGCTCATACCCAGACCTTTCTTCATGATGTCGTACGCCTCTGAAACGGCGCTGATCATCCCATGTTCAATGCCGTTGTGGATCATCTTGACATAATGACCGGCGCCCCCAGTCCCAGCTTTGCCCACGCAAGGAATGCCGTTTCTGTCCTTTGCAGCGACCTTCTTCAACAAAGGCAAAACCAGATCTAGCGATTCGTCGTCCCCACCCGGACACATGCTCGGCCCCTGTCTTGCAGCTTGGTAACCTCCGGACACACCCATGCCGATGTACCTCACTCCTCTCGTGTAGCATTTGGCCTGTCTTCTCTCAGTGTTTTGCCAATGCTCGTTGCCAGCGTCAATAATAATGTCGCCCTTGTCCAGGTACGTCATCAAGCCACCGAGCACCGAGTCGCCAACAGAGCCGTGCGGCAGCGAGAAGACGAAGACCCTGGGGCTGTCCAGAGAGGCACAGAGAGACTCATAGTTGGAAAACTTATTGATGCTGCCGGCAGGGACATGCGGGCAATCCTTTGCTTTTTGGAGAATCTTGTCCATTGCTTCCTCAGACGGGTCCTGCAGCGAGACTTTGACGCCGTGCTCGGCGAAGAGCAGGGCCATGCCGCCGCCCATGCTGCCGCAGCCGATCATGGCGAGCTACGAAAGCTTGGTCAGCTTGTCTCCGCTCGCGTCGCACGAGAAACAGTGGGGCCACGTGCCTTCTTGATGTCAAGTGATGGCGCCATCTTGAGTCGTTTCAGTCAGCAGCGGTCAATTGGGGGAGAGGCACTCCGATTCAGCGTTATGTAGCAGTGAGTTTCGTCAGATCACGGCAGAGGCGGGGGAGGCGGAAATGGTTGCTAAATAGACGTTGCGGGACCCGCTGCTACATCATCGCTCGGGATGTGGTGGGAGCGGAAGTGGGATGACGTCAAATCCCTGTAAGGCTGAACGGTTCGACATCCGGATCAGCCAAGCTTTGTCCGTGGCATCCTAGCTCCCGCTGTTTATGCTGATCAGATGGGATCTGACCGAATGCTACTCTGACTGCTTCTCTTGACTTCGTCGAGACCGTGGTTGCCGTTTCGGGCCATGCCAGCACGCTGTGAACCCCACCGGCAGATGACATGACAGATTCTTGCGCTCATGAATGCCCCAGCCGCGCAGAATGCTTCACGAGACTTACTTAGGGGGCGCAGATGCTCAGTTCTGCAGGTGCCAATCACTTCGTCGCTTCCATTCCTGGAGCTTTCATCCACCGCCGCCGAATCGTGCACCCAATTCGTCGCCTGCTGGCCTTTGACCACGCAGCTGCCTACGGCTCCTGCTCCTTTCGGCGCGCAGGTGATAGTCCCCATCGGCAGTGCATTGCCCTACCAACGACCGGCACCTGATGCTGGCCGGGTTCACTGCCCTCGGTGTATAAATATCTTCGTTTCTTCGGCTTCCTCCTCTTCTTTTCTTCTTTTTCCTCATGGTTCTCTGTTGGCTTTGACCAACGGGAGGATACCTGGCGTTGGTGCCACCCAGTTTTTTGTTTTGGGATAAGAGTCACTGGGCACTGCCAATACTCTTAACCCCGTGTCGCTCGTATTGCACTATCTCGGGCTGACGCGACTTCTCTTCACATCTTTTTCGTCAATTGGCTGGTCCAGAACCGGCACTTGAGGAAGAGGATTTGGCTTGGACAGGGAGATCTTAGACGGCGGGCACACGCATGGTGAACAGCAGGGTGTTGAGTTCCCTCAGATGAGAATGCATCTACAAAACGCTAGCGGTAGTTTCTCCGCACTGAGGTGGCAGCTGCTTCGTCTTCCATGATGCGCGCTCCGTGGTGTTGAGTGATCGACGCCTTGCTCCAATGCGACGCTTCACTTGCGGCGTCCGCCACGATAGTTTGCCTGACTGCGCTTCTGTCTCGTGTCCCGCGCTCGTCGTCGTCGTCGGCCTGAGAATGTGCTGCTGCGGCGCATGTCCGCGAGCTGTCGCTGTGTCGAGGTGTTTATCAAGATCTCATCGCACACCGGCGCGCTCTGGGGCCCTCCAGCGTCGAACGTCGTGTTCACGCGCCGGAAACCATGCCGCTCATATGTATCCGCGAAGAGGATCGTGATGCGCAGCGTGGTGTTGCCATCCACGCTCCTTTCACCGCTCGCGAAGCGGCCGTGGGGCACTTTCGCTCGCGACACTGCGCTGCGACGACTAACCACAGCGGTCGCGCGCTCAAGATCTGGCTGCGACGAAATGAGCAACAAATAGCAGCCTTGCCAGGCACAACAATGCTCGGCCTCGACTCAGTCGGCGCCGCCATGCCTACAGCGCAACATCACAGGTACGAGAAGACCCGCAGCCTGAGTCAGGAATGCGGCAGCTCATCGAGAACAGGCATTCGAAGACCAACAGCAAAGCACCTCTCTCGTCATAGGTACCAGGACGACAATATTCTGGCGCGACGCCATCTTTACAACCCACAGACCGGACAGTGAGGCAAAGCTTCAGCCTTTCCCGACTACTCGAAGCTCATGAGCTTGAGACAACTTGGAGGGTGGATACCGTGACTTGCGACGGACACTCTGGCGGATTGAGCTAGTGGGAATTGGTGCGACAGTGTTAGCTGGCACGACTTTGATGATGAGCAGCGCCGTTGGACGGAGGGACTGGACGAGCAACAGAGCTTCCGCAACCAGAGTTCCTGATAGGACTCGGGTCTAGATGAGGACCAGTAGATTTGCACACTTCTCTTTTCTGAGCCGTAGATTCTGGGGGGCGTCCTCCAATAAGAGCTGCCAATCTGTCGTAGTGAAGACCGCTTGCTACAACAAGAGTAGAAGATGTCGTCGGAATAAGCATTTCTGTACGGTGCAGACGACACTCCGTGATCAATTCACCGAACAAAGTGATTCCTGCTGATCACGACCACACTCAACACATAAACACGTCAGGTTGCAAATTGTAATCATCCAGCCGGTGGGCATTTCAAAATCTCCTTTCACGGGTTGGAGGGCAGAGATCGAAGGAAAAAGGAAAAAGAACGAGAGAGACAGAGACAGAGGGTTCAAGACTGCTAAGCCTTTTAGAGATTGACTCTGCGAAGCAATCGCTTACCGCAACGAAAGCTCTGCTACATAGACGGATAAGAGACCTCACGGAAATGAGAGTTTGCTCTCACAGGAAGATTGACAGGCAACTGGGGCTGAAGACGGCAATTTCGTCCGTGCCGAACGTACGACTACCTTGGCAGTTGCCGCACCGGCTGTTTTGACCTACCTAAAGTTGCACACGGATCTGCAGTTATCAGCCGAACTTGTCCCCACTTATGAGGACCGCAAAGCCGATGAAGTTCGTGTCGGCTCCGCGGGCTGTCAAAAACAGCAAGGGGCTAACTGCACGACGCGTGAAGCGTGTCACGGCGAAGGAATCCGTCGAAGGTCGAGCTGTGCCGGACAGAAGGGTGCACGGTTTTCGCTAGCCGTTTATAGCAGGGCATTGGCTCTCCGGCGACGATCAGATGGTGGTGAAACTGGCGTGCTAGATGCATTTTCGGCGTCATTTGGGGGTATCCGAGCTTTTCGTGGATTTCCGAGGCGCAGCTGCGAAATGTCCTGCATCGATTCGATGAGCTATTGTATGGAGAAGCGAGCAGATGTGGAAGCACTGCAATGATGGCAACCTGCTCAGGTTGAGAGAAAAGAATGATGGCTGAGTGGCGTGGGATCGGTGGCGGCTCGGCCAAGGCGCGCGGGCAGCCGATCGCATTTCTCCGCGTTGATGACGGAGCCGCCGCTGGAGCTCGTCAGAAGCGGGTCCAAGCTCGACAGCTCAGGCTACTACATCATCTCCCCATATCTCGCCTCCCCACGCCTCTCGCTGCTCCTCCATCGCATATGGGGCAGCTGAGTTAAGCACATCCCCGCTAGCCGCCCGCCTGAAATGGTCACGACCCGCGACGAGAAGCAAGCCGCAATGGCTGACGAACGCACCCCGCTCATCGCCGTCGTGCCTGTCGGAGAGCGCCCACCACGATACCCCAACCACACCGTTCGCCGCGTCTGCACCTATGTTCTCGCCATCGTGCCCGCCATCGTCCTCGGCGCCGTGCTCGCCTCGATATTTATCCTCCCTCCATACTACCCGGGCGACAAGGCTGTCGCCAACGACGAGTTTGCCTACGTCAGGAGTGGGGGTCACAGTCTGAGCAGGGCATGGCCTCTGAGCGATGGCTTGAAGTTTGAGGAGCTGGAGAAGATTCTCCTGACCGAGCCCAGTGCTGAGAAGGCCCGCGAGTACAGCAAGTACTACACGGCCGGTCCCCATCTGGCTGGCAAGAACATCAGCCAGGCCATCTGGACCAAGGATAAGTGGTCAGAGTTTGGCGTCCCCAAGGTCGACATCGTAGCCTACGATACCTACCTGAACTACCCGCTTGGCCACCGTCTGGCCCTTCTCCAGAAGGACAAGGAGGACACCGAGAACGTCGACGCCTGGAAGGTGGCGTACGAGGCGAGCCTGGAGGAGGACGTCCTGGAGGAAGACCCCACCAGCGGCCTTGAGGACCGCATTCCCACCTTCCACGGCTACAGCGCCTCCGGAAACGTGACTGCGCCCTACGTCTATGTCAACTACGGAACCTACCAGGATTACGAGGACCTGCTCAAGGCCAATGTCAGTCTGGCCGGCAAGATTGCGCTTGTCAAGTACGGCGGCATTTTCCGCGGCCTCAAGGTCAAGCGCGCTGAGGATCTGGGCATGGTGGGCACTATCATCTACTCTGATCCTGGTGATGATGGAGAGGTCACCGAGTTGAACGGCTACAAGGCCTACCCCGAGGGTCCTGCAAGGAACCCCAGCAGCGTTCAGCGCGGCAGCACTCAATTTTTGAGTAAGTTCCTACAATACCGCCTCATTTCACAGCTTCCACTAACTGACTGCAGGTTTCGCCCCTGGCGACCCCACCACCCCAGGCTACCCGTCCAAGCCCGGTGTTCCCCGTGACGACGTCAAGGGCAAGATTCCTTCAATTCCTTCCCTTCCTATTTCTTACACGGATGCTCTGCCGCTCCTCAAAGCCCTGAATGGCCACGGCCCCAAGGCCGACGACTTTAATAAGTACTGGAAGGGCGGTGGTCTTGGCCACAAGGGTGTCGAGTACAACATCGGCCCCTCCCCTGACGACCTGGTGATCAACCTGGTAAACGAGCAGGACTACGTCACGACTCCTCAGTGGGATGTGATCGGCATCATCAACGGCACCATTCCCGACGAGGTTATTGTCCTCGGCAACCACAGAGATGCGTGGATCGCAGGCGGAGCTGGCGATCCTAACTCCGGCTCTGCTGCCTTCAACGAGCTGATCCGCGCTTTTGGTATCGCTCTGTCCAAGGGATGGAAGCCTCTCCGCACCGTCGTCTTCGCCAGCTGGGATGGTGAAGAATATGGCCTCATAGGATCCACCGAGTGGGTTGAAGAGTATCTTCCATGGCTGTCCGCATCCGCTGTCGCCTACATCAACGTCGACGTCGGCGCTACCGGCCCGCACTTTGGCGCCTCCGCCGCGCCTCTGCTCGACGGCGCCCTCATCGAGGCGACGCTCAAGGTGCAGAGTCCCAATCAGACGGTGGCGAACCAAACGGTCGGCGATGTCTGGAACCAGCACATCAGCACCATGGGCAGTGGCTCCGACTTCACCGCCTTCCAGGACTTCGCGGGCATCCCGTCGATCGACCTCGGCTTCAAGCCCGACTCCAAGAGCCCCATCTACCACTACCACAGCAACTACGACTCGTTCGCGTGGATGGACAAGTTCGGCGACCCGGGCTTCGCGTACCACGAGACCATCGCCAAGGTCTTCGCCGTGCTGGCCGCCAAGCTGATCGAGTCGCCCATCATCGAATTCAACGCGACCAACTACGCCGTCGGCCTGGAGCGCTACCTCAAGTCGGTCAAGGACAAGGCCGCCGAATTAGCCGCGTCGGCCGACTCCAAGGGCGTCGACGAGTGGGACATCGACGCCCTCTTCGCGCAGATCCAGAAGGCCATCGACCGGCTGCACTACGAGGCGGCCCACGTCGACAAGAAGGCCGACGAGCTGCGCCACGAGATCGCCCGCCACCCCATCCCCTGGTGGCGGTGGTGGAAGAAGCTCGAGCTCTACCACAAGGTGCGCGCCGTCAACGTCAAGTTCAAGTTCCTCGAGCGCCAGTTCCTGTTCGCCGGCGGCCTCGACGGCCGCCCCTGGTTCAAGCACGTCGTCTTCGCCCCCGGCCTGTGGACCGGCTACGCCGGCGCCACTTTCCCCGGCCTCGTCGAGGCGATTGAATTTGGTGACAAGGCCGCCGCCGAGAAGTGGGCCGGCATCATCAAGGGCTTGATATACAAGGCCGCTGGCAGCTTGAAGCATTAGGAAAAGACAAAGTGTGTTGCCGACGTTGATACAGCTAGAATGGGCATAGGAGAGAGGAAAGAGTAAGGGACGAAGGGTCTTCGGCTAAGGTCAGGAATTGTACACTCGTTGGATGTCTCTTGTAGCGTTTACTACCCGTTCACGTTGGCGCAAGGCGGAGCTAGAAAGACTGCTCCTGTTGTTCTCGATGGTGGAAAGCATCCTGAAGAAACCGTTCAAAGATCGATCAATTTTTATTCTATTCTAACGACATGAAGTCTTGAGATATTCTGAAACCACACCCCGCATCGTCCTTGTCGTCGTCCTGCGCCCACAGCGCGCAGCTCTCGCACATGGCCACCAACGGGCCCTCGGTCAAGACCATGCGCACCAGCGGCGCGCAGCCGTGCGGCCTGACCTGGGCCTCCTCGCACACGGCGCAGACCAGGTGCTCGTAGCTGTGCTACCAGCGCGGTTCAGTCATCGGGGTCGGGAGCGGGCAGACGTAGTTAGTGGGCCCTTGTGCGTGCGGCCGGCGTAGATGTGAGTTTGTGTGACGCCCGGCTACTTGTTGTCGACGTAGCGGATCGTCAGATTCTCCGACTGGTCGATTGCCGCGCACGAAGAGCGGTGCTGCGGGTGCAGGAGGCGGGAAGCCGTTCTTGCCGACGACTGGGTCGGAGCGGTCGCGGAGGGCTTTGGGAGGGGGGGAGGAGGCGCCGCCGCCGTCCGGGATGATGATGGGGTTGTTGGCGCTGTTCTGGTTGACAGCGTCGGGAATGACAATAGGGTTGCTGGCGCTGTTGGGGACAGCGTCGCTGCTGAGGGAGGAGGGAGCAGCGGTGTTGCTGCTGTTGTTTTGGCCGGCGTTCTGACGGCTGGAGGATGGGTTCGAGGCGAAGCGGACAGACTTGGACTTCTTCTTCTTCTTGGTAGGCGCCTCCTCTGGCGCGCCAGCCAGTCCCAGTAGGCGGGCGAGAGGTTGAGCTTGCCGCGGCGCCCTTGAGGCAGTTGTTGTTCTTGCGGAACTCGCCTGCGGCTGGCTGCTGGACGCCCCAGCCATGGTAAACACGACAAGAACAAGGTCCGCGTGATGCTGCCGTTGCGGCGGAAGGCGCCACCGGATTTACGAGTATTCGAGTTCCTGCGTGCTCATGGCGTTGGGTGGGAGCGGTGGCCTGGCGATCAAGAGCCAGGCCGACTCTTCTGGAGCGAAGAGGCAGCCATGGTAAACACGACAAGAACAAGTTTGGAGCAAAAA
>RHKH01000021.1:222043-233722 GCA_009829795.1 Lasiodiplodia gonubiensis
TCGTGGCGGTGACGCGATTGAAGGGAATGCTCCGCAGGTCGAGCAATGCGTCGGACGCGAGGGCGAAGCTCGCCAGACTGGTCGAACTTACGGTTGACCTCTCATGGTGGTCTCGAAGCTCTTTGTCGCACTCCGGACAGCGGGCTGCTGCGAGTGTAGCAGCAGCCGGTTGGCGTGCTCGAGAGCTTCTTCGAGTTGAGCCTTGCGGGCGTTGATCGCACCCCAAGCTAAACCACCACCACCACACGGCCCCGTTGCTTGTGAACTGTTGATTTTGAAATTGTTGGGGCCTAGGCTTCCTCTGCGCGCCGGATCTGCGTCGGCTTGCGGCTTCGGCAGCTTCATCGGCTTTGTGGGGGATCGTTTTCCCCGAGGCGGGCGCTCTGGTGGCAGCCCTCGAGCCACAGCGTGATAGACATGAACATGCTGGGGCGGTCATCGTAGCCCATGAGGTAGTCTCGGGCCAGCGCTTCCTCGTCTTCGTGCTTGCGGCTTCGGGGCTGTCGAGGTTCCTTTGGCTTCGTGATGGTTTGCTCAGCACCGTCCATAGCTTCGTCCGCTTCGGGGGTGGAGGACGGCGCCTGAGATTGCGAGGCTGAGCTGGGTCCCGCGGTGGTGGTGTCTGTAATGACGATGAAACCACTGTTTAGACTCTTCTTCCATCTTCTTCTTCAACCTCTTCTTGGCTGAGATGGTCATTTTGCGCCTCGAGATCTTTTCCAACTTCCCTTCCATGGCACCCGCCTGAACCCCCCTCCGACGGCCGGGTCTGATCCGCTTGCGAGATCCGAAGGATGATCTGGGGTGGGGTGCGGCGTGACGCCGCTCGTCGACGTCTTACGCCGGGTCTTCTCTGCTGAATAGCCCAGGGCTTTTGCGCCTGAGGCGGCTTTCAACAATCTACGCCGCGTCTTCTCTGCTCTATAGCCAGCACGGTCCTGCGAGCGCCTGCTGCGTCTTGTTGTGACCCGAGAAGATGCTAATGACGTGGTGTGGCTCGACGTCACTAGCGAGGATCCAGTGGGCGTAGAGTCTCTGAGACGTGATGGTAACCTGTGCGTCCGGTGTCTACTTGTCGGCGACGATGTCAGGCTCCTGCACCTCGCTGGAGGAAGCGCGATGGAGGTGGAGTTCGACGCAGTCGGTCGCGGTGACCTCGCGCGAGCCGACGACGATATCGTCTTACGCCGTATCTTCTCTGCTGAATAACTGCTGGGTCTTGTTATGACCAGAGAAGATGCTGATGACGTTGTTTGCATTGACGTCACCAGCGAGAATCCAGTGAGCATAGAGGTTCTGAGATGTGATGACTACCTGCGCGTTGGCTGGAATAACGTCGAGCTCCTGCGTCTCGCTGGAGGTAGTGGGGTTGAGGTGTTTTTCGACGCAGTCGGTCACTGTGCTACGACGGTTGAGAGTCATGGTGACCTCGCACGATCCGAGGACGAGGTTGTAAATTTCCACGCGGATAGACTCAGGGAGGTCCAGGAATCGGAATGAGCGAGTGCAGACTGCAGGAGTAGCGTCCTGTGGCGATGTCATGGCGAGCGTGTACCCTTACGCCATGTCTTCTCTGCTCTGCTGCATATCCTACGGCTTCTGTGCCCTGGGGCCGCTTCAACAATCTACGCTTAAGACACTCCTCGTTCAGGCGCAAGATCGGGGGTGCTGTGGCGGCCATGGCGCGCTGAGAGCGGGCGCGGAGTGGTGGTCATCTTGACCCACACTGCTCTCTCAACGGAATGCTCTTAGGCATGCGGTCGGTCTTGCCCGTCCGGGCACAGGACAGCAGGGCGTCTTTAAGATATGGACGATACGCTGGAGCACAGTCGAGGGTCCGATGATGGTACCACCCGCAGCATCAGACAAAGTGATGCCGTTCACGTTAATGTAATGGCTGTCGAGCGGCGCGGAGTTCGGCGCGGAGTTCAGCGCGGGACTCAGACCGCACACCAGTACACCGTGGGAGGACCAGCCCGGCAAAAGGACATAAAGCTGCTCCGTCGAAGCCTCTGGTCGCTGAGGCGGCTGCTGTAGCCTGCCAAAACCACAAAGCATTGTCTTGCGAGCACAAGACAAACGTGTCGTCTGAAGGGTTGAGTGCTAGGCAGGTCACGGTATCGGTGTGGCCCTTGAAGTAGCGGATGTACGAATTGTCATGTGTTGAGAGGTACCGGATGCCATCGTCGACTTTTGTGATTGCGTAGATGATGCTTTGCGCGTGGTGGGTGAAGCGCTAGAGATGTACGCCGTACTTCTGGCCTTTTAGCTCCTTTGCGTGTTTGCCTTCCTTGCAGTTGTAAATCTGGAGCGTGTCTGTAGGAGGCCGGCACGGTCAGTAAGCTCGCTTGGGCTGATGAGAAGATGAGGACGAGGAAGAACAAGAGAAGGAAGGGGATGCGTACGAGATCTTCTGAGCTCATGGCAAGAAGATCTTCGGTGTCGCCGGTGACCTCGTCAGATTCAGGGAAGATACCGATCAGGCGTACTCAGTCTTATCGACCAAGACCCACATCATGACGGCCTTGTAGTTCGGTCGGAATATGCGTAGTCCGTTGGTTGCGTCAATGACGGCCGTGGTTGATTCGGCACTCGCCAGACGTCGTTTGAAATCAGGGCGGCAGCAATGCTGGGGCATTCGAAATGTCTTGCTGACATTGACGAAGGTGTAGAGCGAGCGGCCAGAGATGACTACGACGAAGAGCCACCATCTCGTGCGAGCGGCTTGCCGGTATTGGGAATATCTAGGAATGACAAGTCGTTAGTAACGTTACAATGACATAAAAGCGAAGAACTGTGCATGAAGAAGAGCAGACATGGTATCGCTAGGGGATAAAGCTGACTGGATCGTACTGGGCGGGCAGTAAAAGGGTTGAGTGTGATCAACGCTGACATAGTGCCTGCTTGATGCTCGCTGATGGTGGAGTGAAAATAGTTGGGTTTACCTTCACTGCCGAGCAGCTAGCTGCTCGCTTGAGAGGATAGTGGAGGCGAGGTGCGGATGGATGGTGGCTCGACCACGAAGCAGCGGCTTGCCAGGAATGTCTCGGAGCAGGGTGGAGGAAAAGGAGACAGGACCATGGCCCTGAGAGCCAACGTACCCGGGGCTTGGTGAAAAGGAGAGCGATCGCAGTGGTGTTGGGTCGAGAGCAGAGGGTGGAGATCAGCGGAAGAAAGGATACCTAGAGTGACGTAAAGCGGGTGACTCGCAAAGGAAAGTCGCACCTACGCGGCGCCCCACAGCTGCTGCCTGTCACTACCTCGGGGCTCGCTTAGCTAAGCTACAGCGGCTCAGTGAGTTCAGCAATCCCTCGACAGACTCAAGCATAAGCGTGGTGGATGGTCAGGAAGTAAGCGGCACATCTGCTGTATCAGTAGCCTAGGACTTGCCAAATGATAAAAAGTCGTCTGGAGAGGGCAGACATGAGAGCCTGCGCTTGTATCGCCGCCGCGATTCCATGGCGCTGACAATGCCCACAGGGGGCACAGCACATCTCGCGCCAGACCACTCTCCTCCAGCGGCCAGACAGGTAGACTGTGCTAGTGGGACCAGCCCCGTGTCGACTCTAAGAAGCCGCGATATGCGCTGAGAGCGGCATGACCCAGGAAGGTCCATGTCAATCTGAACGGTCGTCGGTCGACTATGCCTAGCATTCTGTTGAATACAGGGGTACTCATTAGCGCAGAGTCGCATGCATGAGGCTCCTTGATGTGCGGCGCCCGGGAAAGACAGCGTGTTTGTGTTTGCGCAGCGCGTTTGCGCCATTCTCATCTGGCGCCCCCCTGCACGCTGCGACACAAGTGCATGCCCAGCACAAGCATCAGCGGTAATATTAGAGGAGCATATGAGTGCGAGCTGCGTTGGTAGGATTGTAGGGCGCAAACCTAATCTGCGCGCATGCTTTGCGCTGGCTACAGATTCTGACCTTCGATTAGACGACGCCCTCCATCGGACCACCAACTACCTTGCCTCTCCCCACTCCCACCTCCACTCTGTCGCACTCGGGCGAGAGAACCACCGATCAACCAATCCGCTCTACCAAGATCCAACATACCCGAGACACCCTGGAGTCGCGGGAGTCAGTACGCCCCCTCCCGTCCTGCTTGCGTCGCAGACTCACGACCTTTTTGAGAGATTCAACCTCATAACGCTAACTTCTGATGACAGATTTAGCCGAAGCTGCCCTTCCTTATGCCTCGGAGGCCGCGATTCCGCGCGAAAAGCCGAACCTTCATCCCCTCTTGTCCACAGTCGAAATCCCTTCCATGCCCTCGCCGCCCTCCGTCCCACCAGGAATGGTCATTTGGGTCTCGCGAATAGCACCAAAAGCGCCAGGAATGGCGGATTCGTGGTACTCATTCCTGAAAAGGGATATTTGAAGCATGGAATTGGGCGACCTGGGAGTCCTACACAACAACGGTGCCTCAGGGAGTCTGCTATGCCAGGCTAGGAACACAAGAAATGAAAGAGCCCTCCCCCAAGTGTGCCTGTGTCCGTTTCTGCGAGTCGGTGATGGTAGTCTTTAGTCTGCACAACTATGCTATGGACAAGGACCGCGCTAGGCTTCTTAGCTGTTTCCATGCTGGCTAGCGTTTGTAAACTGGTCTTTATTAGATCAGGCTTCTTAAAATCGGTAAGCTTTGACACGTCCTCTTGTAATGTTCGTGCTAATATACATTTGGCACAGCCTTCCACGTTCAGTTACACGTTTGAAAGGGCGACTGCGACCCGCAATGCTACCTGCTAGCCCTGTCTGCTACCGGAAATCAGCCTCTTGGAGCCCAGAAATTGCGCCAAAAGCTTCTCGTGCAGATTTACGATCGGTAAAAAGAAAGGTCAACAAGGAGGTCCATCGTAGCCGGGGTGGAAGGTAGCCCTTTCTGGGCTTTGGAAATCTTGAAACTCTGATCAGAGGCATTTTTGCGGTGCCCACCGTCTGAGGCAAGATTGCTGTGAGTTCATTACTTCCAAGTGCCCATAGCCACGATCGGGGCATGGCGATGGTTCCGCAGTCTTGTAGTCAGACTTCCTGGTCCGTAAATCTATCACGCTGACTTCACTGTAGCTGCCTCTGGTATTGATGCGGACGAGCGGTCAAGATAATCCGGCGCTGCTCATCGTAAATTGAAGATGCAAAGCCACCCAGACTTGTAGCGGCACCCTCAGAAGGCGAAGGCACAACACATTCGAGTACCACACCCCGGTGACTTTACCATCTTATACTGTAGTTGGACAGGCGTGCTACCATCAACACTGAAGGGTTGGGGACAGCAAGCTGCCGGTTGCAAGATCCAATCGTCCTGTCCAGAGGCGTACCGTATTCACAGAGTATCCGCATGGCGACAGAGGGGATATACTTGTCCCAGGCTACATTGGAGATCAAGGTCTGATGTAACAAAGGAGGCTGAAGGTCTGGAGGTTTTCTGCGTCTGCATAAGTGTTCAGGCATCCTCTCAGCACTCTACCTTTCATCTCTTCACAGTTACTGACACGGATAGCAAACAGCTAGCCAAAAAAAAGTTTTCCATATCACCTAACCCTCCAGAGGTTCTTCGAACGTCCCCTCTCGCAAAGCACCACTACTCGCATAAATATTCGTCCATTGAAATCCATTCAAATGGAATTGCTACGGTGGGATGGACACATGAAAGGACCACGAACAGGCGATGTAAAACACAACGTATGAATAAGGGATTTCAAGGTTACATCAGGAAGAGATGGGATTACTCTCATCTGAAAGCTTGAACGGAGCAAGGAAAGACATGGAAAAGAGCCCGAAGTTAGGGGGCTTCACAAGCATAGCGAAATATGTTCAAGCTAAAGCATGAAACAATCACTCAGAGTACAGAGTGCTCGTTCTGCGTGTGACACCACTTGGTCGGACGGTATAGAAAGCCCTTGGGGAGTGCTGTAGCGAGAAGAAAGGGACTTCGTCGCAGCACTGATGGAAGAGGGTCAAAATTACCATAGCCAAGATGCTTTTGGCTTGCTTTATGACGTTCGAAATGCAGTAAAATGGGCTTGCAGTGTGGGAATGAGGTTGTTTCACCTGCGGAGCCTTCTGCATCGCGATTCAGTGTACAGCAAGAATTCAATCACTTGTACAACCATTCCCCTTCGCGATAGCGACAAAATTCACTCTTCAAACTTCAATGGCTAAGCCTTCAATCAGAATCCTAGTTCTCACCTCCGGCATTGCGGGCTCTGGATGATGTTGTATTAAGCTCATCGCACAGCCGAGATATGCTGGGTAGCCACCACGTGTGTTGACCGCCCCTTGCATCGAAATGTCTCCTTGCATGACATAAAACCACCTTCACAATGGGATTGCGCCGGCGTTTTCTGCAAATGTCGTGCAGTTGTGTGCAATGGTGGCAGTGAAAGGCGAGTTGCCCAAAAACCGTATGGAAGGATCCGGCACTGCCGACCGCTTGCCTGGATACCTCGTCATGAGAGATTTGGACCGCGAAGTGCGCTTTTTGCATCAACACCAGCTGGAGCAGGTGCGCGGATAGGACGGGTAGGTTTGTCTCATGCTCACCGGCATGGGGTCAAGTCGCAAGTATGCTGCCTTCAGAGCGCAGTCGCCACAGTACATATTCTCAGAAAATCTTGGAGAGCTTGAGTAGAGACGCGCAAGGTGCTCACACAAGCGGTGGATCATTGCTGATTGCTCATCACGACGGGGCGCGGATGCACTTGAGCGGTGTTTTGTCGTTATGCTGGCTCGTGGCCAACGCAGCCTCACCGAGAGGCTGCTGTCGCAAATCGATGTCTGCGCAATTGTCCAACCATCTTTGAGTTTCGAGGCGAATCAAAACCACGCGCGCGCTTGAGGAGAGTGTTCCGTGCCACAAAGTCGCAGCGTGTGATGGTGACGGGAGGCTGCGATGTCCACCAGCACCCATGCCGGACGCGCACTCGCTGGTCCACTATCGCGTAGTCACAGCACCGCTTGGTGGAGCCTCACTCTAGCCGCTGTTCATCAGGCCACCTGTAGCTGTCAACTCCTGCAGCGACCGCACCACCTTGGATCGCAGCTGCCGCTGCCCACCCCGTTGCTCCACATGGTGGCATCCGTGATGTTCCTCGTGCTTCCTCTCCTGCCTCTGCTCCTGCCGTCGTTGCTGCTGCGAGTGGCGCTCCGGCGAGAGCACCTTCTCTCTTTGGCCTGGGATCCACTGTTCTCGCGCCTTCGTCATCACCCATGACGTAGTATCTGACCCAAGCCATTCGAATATGGTCTAGTACTGCCCGTTGTCAAGCCAATGGGTGTTTCCTGGCCAGTGGATGCGCCCCGTGCTCGCAAATCGACTGGTCTTGGCATGGGTATTTAAACCCCCAATTGTTCGACCAAAGCTCCTCTTTTCTTCTTCAGCTCCTCTCTTTGCCTTTTGGCTTAGATCAAGTGTAGTAACTGTTCTTTTCAGATTAATCTCTGGAACGTCCCTACGGGGACATACCCCCAGAAACCCGTTTTTGGAACCGGGTGGCTTGGTCCCTGAGCGCCGCTCATACTTCGCTGCCACAGTGTCGCTCCTATTGCACTACTTGGAGCTGACGCGACCAATCTTTTTCGTTAAGCGGCTTCGCCTTGAGCGGGCTCTTGAGGAAGAAGGAAGCAGCCTGGCCTTAGCCTTAGCTGCGATCTTGCGCTACGGTGCTACTATTCTCGGTGAGGCAGTGGGTGTTGAGCCCGTCGTGCGACGTTGCGTTCGGCCATGTGCTTGCGCTCGCGCTGTAGCTCGCGTGCTTGCGCATGGCAGCGTCTGAGCGGCGGAGGCTTGCTCCAACTGCCAGGTGCTCAGAAGACTGAGCCGGCGTAGTCCACGTCTGCGAGCCACGTTCGCAGTCGCAGGCATGGTGTTGAGGCGACGCAGTGCCGACTCGTGGTGCGCCTCAGCTGTGTGCCTCCATCATCTCTCGTGGCTTCCACCAAGGCTCACCAATCTGTCCTGCGTCTGTACTCTGCGATAGCGGTCACTGGTGCGGCGCTGAGGCGACGCCGCCAAAGTGACGCGATGTCACTCGGTGCTCCTCTCAGCGGCTCGCAACGGGCCTCCAGTCCGCAACGTACCTCTCTTCTCTAGGTCGTCGCACGCCTTGCGCAGCAGAAAGACGCTTGGAGCGTCCGGTGAGCTCAAACTTGGGGCGTCCCCTGGCACTGTGCGACAACCGACACGCCGGCTGACGTGTCTGTGACTCTCGGGTTCGGGCAATATCGCGACACTGCACCGCAGACAGCCCCTCATTGCGCTATTGAACTTCCTCCGTCTGTTGTTATATAGTGCTCTAAAGCCACGTTTCAAAGAGTGTTTTCCGACTCGCTGTGACGTGGTCCCTCGTGCCCATTTGGATGTCTCCCGTTCCCATGCCGCAAGCCAACTAACGCCGTCCATGATACTCTCACGGCACTTTGTTGGGTGCGCTTGGTATACAACGGGCAGCATCGATCGCAGCATCTCATCAGCATACTGAAGGGTGAAGTTCGTACACCTTGGCGCGAAGAAAATCGTCGTAGTCGGTGTGAGAGACTCCACAAGTATGACGTAGGAGGGAGCATTTGGAAGGAATTTCGCAGAACCCATCCGCTGATGTGGATTGCCTCGCGGTCTGCGAATGATGATTTTGTCAGCGGATGCGCGCTGAGGACGTAGAGGAACTAGAAACGTACAGCAGATGGGCGGGCCTTCTCAGCCTTGAAAGCGCGAAGAGAAAAGTTCTTGACGTCTATTGCATCCTCTGGGGAGAGCGCGTGCGCAGAGTATGCCTTTTTCTCTCTCTTTCGCGTATGGATGGGTGGGATATGCCGAGGTGGAGGAGGACTTGGTGTGTGTGGTTGCGCTTCTTCGCCATCACGCCGCCGTCCTCTCATCCAAGCATTTCGCGGCCAAAGCGCCAACCACCCTCTGCAACTCTCCAGTGTCCGTCTGAAAGCGCTGTGTCCTCCTTGTCCCGAAGCTCTGACAGCCGTGATCTCACGCGCCAAGTACTCACAAGTGTCCCGAAAGCACCACGACAATACTTACGGGAGCTGTGCTGAAGGACATTGTCGCGCATGTCCAGCCGCATGGCTGGCACCTTTCTCCCTTGCGCTCTTGCGTCAAAGTTCTCTTCAGGGGTGCTGTCGTCTCGTGAGTCTTCTTCGCATCGGTCAAAGGCTTTTGCAGTGCTTCAGATTTGAAGAATCTCGACATCTCGCCCTCCCTTACTTCGACATTAGCTGATTAGCTTACTCAGATAGCACATTTGGCGGTGTACTCATGGCTGACTCCGAATGAATGACGGTGCCGACACAACGGAAACTTTCGAACCCTTTTCCAGCATTTGCCCTTCGCTTTCTACACCAGAATGGAAATCCGCATACAAGTCAACATTGGACTGGGGCCGAAACGTGGCATTGGTAAAGCTCATGCAATTAGCACCGGTCACAAGGACCCGAAAGACATCAGGATCATCTTTCAAGATTCGGACGAGCTCATCGGCATACATTGTACTTGTTCGGTAGGATTAATGCAGTCTTGGCCAAAATACGAGATGGGGAGGGAAGCTTCTGCGCATTACATGAGAGCGCAAAGAAACTTCGTCCAAGCTAGTGTTGTAAGCGGCAATTACGGTACAGGCTCTCTTTGCAACATTTATCCAATCCGCGAGGTATGCACAAACGCCTTTTCATACCATTCTCGACGCAGTATTTCCCAGTTGTACACAGCTCGAGACATTCGACCATAAGAAGCGTCGGTCATGCCTTCCACCTTCTCGTAAAGGAACGGCTCATCTTAGAGAACATCCGGACGAAGGCTCGCCTGATCGATAACGTTGCATAACTAAGAGACACCAACCCTGATCCCCAGTTCTGCCCTACCCGGTTTGCAGCGCTTCATAATCCTGGACCAGCGAGCCTTGTGCCTGAGTAATCTGAAAGTATCCCAACAGTGCCGAGAGCGACTACTGCACGTAAAGGAAATGTAGATCGATCTGTTCTATCCGGTTGTGTAGTTTAGGGCCATCAGACACTTGTTTTTCCTTTGGTCCCGGTGCACGCGTGGTGAGTCCGAGAAGGGAGCGTCAGAAGGGTCGTCCGCGCCGTGGCTTGAATTTTCTTGGAGAAACCAGAGATCATACTGCTGGGACAGTAGAAGATCCAGGGTAGGGCTGCAATCATGACCCTTTGTTTCAATGCAGTATGAGACGTATGGAGCTGGCAAATGTGTACAAGACTGCGGGTAGGGCGCTTCCTGTGAGCCATTAGCAGATGCGGTTTGCACGCCTAACGTTCAGGGTTTTGTGACCAGTTGTGTGCATGAGACTCTTTCACACGCACCTTGCAGCCATTGTATGTACCCAAAATTCATGTGAAGAAGACGGCGTGTTGCAATGGTGTGTTACGATGGGTCTTCGAGTCCCACCCCGGCATTGGAAGAGTCATCGCGTCTGAGAGATAGTTGAGCACAGTCAAGGGTATGCTCTTCGTGAGTAGAGAGGGATTGATTGTGCGAGGCTGTTGCAAAGGACGACCGGAGGGTTCGCGCGCATTGAAATATGGATTTTGGCCATGGAGAGCCTCTACTCTTTGGGAGTTTGGAGATTACGGGGTCTTGCGGTGGATGAGATGACAGTGAAGGCGAGACAGCGGAGCCTCAGGTCGCGATGGCCACAAGGGCAGCGGCAGTTCAACAGTTCGAGGCTGTGAGCGTAGATGTTGCATTGAAAGGTCAAAAAACTCAGAAGTTTGGCAATGAGGCACAGCAAAAGGCTGTCCAGGTGAGTTGGCTGCTCCTGCATAGTGCGCGTGGGCGAAAGCGCCTGTCCCAGCGCTCCGAGCGGCGGCGGCGCTGGGCAGCGGTCGCCGGCGGCAGCCAGCTGAGGGACGGCAGGCACAGCTCAGTCGTGCCTTCCATAATCTGCTCCGGGTTGCCTGGAAAATTCCATTCTGGGTATAGCGTGTGGGCGGGCAAGATATTGTTGTGGTCGCTCGCCCGCCGTCCTGACCTTCGACCTTACCTCCCTCCCATCCACAACGTCTTCCTCTTCCTTCGCTTACTGCTTGACGATCTTGCTTTCTATCATCTGCTACTCCTCAGTGAGCCCCTCTCTGGCAAAGCCGATGGAGGCCTGGCGGCTTCAATATTTGCTGTCGCGCCTTGGTGTCGCATCGGGACAAAACGCCTGCGACGCACGCTCGCGAGCGCGCCGCCCGCCACTTGGCAAGACATCATGCCGCAACTGCGCAGCCATGATCAACACAAGATAGGCGTGGATCGCACGCTCTTCTGTAAGTTCCTCGTCCGCTCACACTCCTCGTCCGCCAACCTCCTCAGTCCCAGACCGCAAAGACTCTGCGACGGCCTGTGCAGCTCACGCTACCCTTTTCGCACTACCCTGCCTCATCGCCGTGTTGAAAAACGCGCGTGGTCCGGTCATTTAGGTCAGCGGCTTTCACACATGTCGACCTTGTTGCTGACATCCTTGCAGCTAGATCCAATCGAGGGTCAGCCTGTACTCCAGCAACCAATATTCGCAAGGGACACCTATTGTAAAGGCAAGTTCAATTCCTTTCTGTCGCACACCCTATCAACCCCGAATGATGATTCATTGAGATTAAACTCTGAGATCTGTGATGTAAAGCAACTAGAGAACAGCATTGCAAAAGAACTAAAAAAAAAAAAAAAAAAACG
>RHKH01000021.1:234232-253865 GCA_009829795.1 Lasiodiplodia gonubiensis
GTCCGAGCCTGTGCTAACTATAAAAAGCTCTAGAGACTTGAAAACGGACACGACGACGTCGGATTGAGTAAGCCGCCCTTACGTCTCGAAATAGTTGTCCTACAGCTAGTCAGCAAAGGCAAGTATCGTCTGACTTCCCCATAACACATGCCTCTTACACGTCATGGCCCGTGACGACCGCTGATTAAATTTTGGACCCTCCGTGTTCTCTGTCTCGAATGCTTGCTAACGCTAGACGAGGATAATTAGTACATGTCTCGTCTCCCGACCGCGACGCTGCCACCACGACGTCTGCTCAGTCATCGAGCCGAGCAACCTTGGCCAGCACGTCGCGCCTTAGAGTGGTCCAGCCGAGAACAACTACACTCTGTGCTGGAGGAAGCGACAAGAGGGAAACAATCTTCTCTTTATGAAAAGGAAAGTAGTTTTCACTTTTACCCGGACATCGGACAACGATCCGCCCCATGATGAAAGACGAGATTAAACGCTAAGCCAACCGCGCCTGTCGCTGGTTAAACGATGTTAAGAAAATAACAGCTACCTGAGGGCGTCAGCGATGTTTACGTATTGTGGATATTTGTGGAGATATATTGCTAATTACTTTGATTATTTAGTGTGTGATTGTTCTAAATGACTGTAGGCGCCCATTCCGTGCTCAATGCTAAGGCCTTGAGCGAAGTACTTCAGCAAACCCGCAATCGACTCGAAGGCAGTCGGACAGCAGCCCTATCTGGGTAACTTGTCATCCACGAAAGGCAAGTGGAACCCAATCACCAACTCATTTCCCCCAATGATGAAACAAGGCACTGCGTCTTAAGCACCCGCGCCGGAGCTTCTGTTTCGTTCGAGGCTGACACCCCATTCGGCGTTCGCGTCGGTATGAGCTTGGTGTGGCTAAGTGCGAAGTGGAGGTGAGGATGGTGAGAAGGCCGTGCAGGTCTTGTGGGTGCTATTGACGAGAAAATGAGCTCCTGAGGGCTACGCACGTGAAGCATTTTCGCGAGACTTCAGCGGTGAATCATGGCTAACTGTTCGTTTATACCAGGAAATTAGTCAAGAAGACGATTGAAGAGGGTGCTGGGCTCTCCTGCTGCCTGAAACTCGGCCTTTGCCTCTGTCAGTATTAAGGCTACCGAAATTGTTCACAGAGCTCAACCCTCTCTGGCTACAAGGTGCCCAGCGGACTTGGTGGTGCGGTAAAAGGAAGAACAAGTTCAGGCTCGAGAAAAGATGTAAGTTCGCTCTCCACGTTGTGTTCTGCCTCAAATCGCTATCTCCCTATGATGACACAGCATGTCATTTGGACCCGTGCCGGTAGGAATCTGCTGGTAACGAGCATGAAAAAAACCAAATCCTTAACAATCTTCTCAACCTTGTCTGAGTTCATTCAATGCTTCCATACTTACTGAATGCTGTACTGTACCCATGATAGGCGGCTAACGATTGAGGGATAGGTCAATGGAAAACGTGCACGACTGGAACGGAGCTACGTTCAGTTAGTTCCCTTATATTTCTCTTCATATGCCATCTATCTCCCCATGATGAAAAATCTTTCTTTTCGCTTCTCTATAATCACTGATCTCAGATGACTTTGCATGCTAATTCTGATATTTAAATCAACCACACCTCTGTCTCGCGATCAATGAAGACAACGGCAGCTAATGAAATATTTCTTCTAAGAGATTTCTCTCAAAGCAGGTCGATGACGACTCGACGGGCCTTTTACTTGCTCAAGCCGGTCGAAGGCAGAGTATGCAAAGATCTCTGAGCCTTGCTACATTGCATTTATTGGCAGTCTGACACTACTATGAGATGAGGGCGCTGAGAAGTAAGTGACTTCTGGTGCCACGCATTCGTTTACGACTATTTTATGATGACACGGGTGAAGCCATGAGCACTGATGATTTAATCCAACTCCCTCCTGAATTAGAAAGTTTCTGAGCTCTGATTCCGCTCGTCGCTTGTTAAATGACCAAGGCTAACTTTTCCAATCGGGATTTCAGCATGTCGACTATTTGCCGTTGCTCAATGGGAGTAGTGACTCATAACTCAAACTCGACAACAGGTAAGCTCGCCCTCAACTGCAATTCTCAACCTCCTATGATGAATGGACGGGCGATGTATGATGCCCATGATTGATACCATAACGTCTTTGACTGAGGAGGCTCGAAGGACGCGAAGACGAGATAGTTGAAGTAGAATGACGCTAATTGAGCTAAGCAGGTACGATGTATGAAGCATAGTTGTGTAGAATAGAGGAGTGATGCTACTACGAAGTGCCAAAGATTTAATTGGGCTCCGAACACTTGCAGTTCCAGAAACAGTTCGCAGCCGCAGCGAGGATGAAGAGAAGAGTCGGACACTGGTGGAGCGCACTGGATCTCTGGGGATATCGGCAGAAACTTAGAGAAATGGCAGCGTAATACAGCTCATTGGATTCGCAGGCAATGGTGACATATGTGTGACAAGTCTATGTATGATCCATGAAGCCGAAACGAAAGCGTACGATCAGGGTGTTAATGGTCTCCGGGTAGTTGTGATCTGGGCTTGTGCTTTGAGCTTGATTGGAAATTTCGTTGCTAGAAAGGGAAGTTTTCATAATGCGGAAATGCCACGATTCCGACAAGCCAACACCTGCACTGGCATCTGCCGACTAAACTGCCCATGGAAGAGGCTTAGTGACGCGATATCCATCACGTGATCGCGCGCGTCCGACCCGGAGCATTGACCATCGCACGTCGGCGTCCGTGTCGCTGCCCTTCCTTCCATTGTCCCAGCACGCCCGCACACCATCTCGCCCTTCCGCCTTAGACACCCATATACGCAGGCATGCTCCGCTGACTCGCCGTCACGGCTGACCCGCGCCGCCTCCAATGGACGACCCGTCTCACCTACACCCGCCTGAAGCAGCAGCAGCACCAGCGCGCACACGCCGCCGCCGTCGCCTCCATCACCACCGCAATCATGCCTGCGGCAGCCGCCCATGATGTCGTCCTCCTGTCCTCCTCCTCGCCACCGCAGATCCCCGACTCCGACATCATCTCCACGCCGCTGCAGCTACGCCGAGAACAGCCGTCGCCACCGCACGCCCAGCCGCCATCAGAATCACCGTTAGCCTTGCGCGGTAGCTCGCCGAGCCTGCCGTCGCCGTCGACGCTGTTCAGGAGACCGCCGCCGCAACTACCGCAGCTGCCCGGCCTGAAGAGCGGGTCGCGCGCAGCGCGCATTCCGGACGGTGTCGCGTTCGGGTTCGCGAGCGCGGGCGCGTTGGTCAGAGAGCGCGTGCTGAGCCTTGAGGAGGAGAAGGTGGATGATGGCGGTCAGGATACCCGCAATGGTAGCGGCGAAGGCGCTGGGGATGACGCGTCTGGTGGCCGGGAGAAGGCGAGGAAGCGTGCAACGAAGAAGGCGGATCTAGAAGGGAATGATGCTGGGGCCAAAAAGGCGAGGAAGGGCAAAAAGAAGGATGAGGCAGGAGATGTGCCGCCGGTAGTGGAAAGTGTAGAGGGAACTGGAGCCTCCAAAGGCTGCGAGGATACTGCTGCGACGGAGGCTGGTGGCGCAGAAAAGCCAAAAGGACGGAAAACCAAGGCTAAATTGAACAACTCGGACTTGATCAGAGACGCTCTTGGCCTCGAGTCTGCAGCAGAGGCACCGCAGAGAAAACCGCGCGCAGGCGGAGCAGTGGAGAAGCTAAAGAAGAGAAAAGCCAAGAACGACCCGGCTCAAGGGTCTGCTACTTCTATGGACAATGGGGTTTCGGCAGAAACTGGTCGTTATGACTCTCCATTGGACCAGGCTGCACAAGAACAACCCGTAAATGCCCAGAAGGCATCGGAGAAGAAGCCGAGAGCGCGAAAGACGAAGAAACTCAATGATGATCCGACGGACCCTTCAAAAGACGAAAAGGCGGCTAAAACGTCAAGATCCTCGAAAAAACAGCCTACAGTGCGCAAACGCACGGAAAATGTTTCAAAGCATTTTTCGCCAGACAACTTGGTTGATGCCCAGGCCCCCAGGCCAGATGAAGCGCCTGCGCCGGTCAAGAACCCGGATGAACCTCTTGATCTTTCGCCGGCAATGATACGCAGACGAAGTTGGACTCCTCTTAAAGATACAAAGTCTTCGCCGAATGGAAACGGCCCGTTGAAGCCAGTTGACCTATGCGAGAGCCCATTCGAGAAGACTCCAGCTGTCGCAGGTCCCAAGCCGTCATTTACAGAGCTCTTGAATGGCTTTGGCTACAACGGACAGACAGCCAGTTCTACTGGAGCCGTGACTGTCCGGACGGAGTCTGGTGAGGCTTTCACCAAACGAAGGAGATTGGAGGTGAGATCTTCCCGACGCCTAAGTCGATCAAAAAGATAGCTGACCTGTTGCAGTTGATTGAGAAGTCAAATCAACCGACTGAGGTCGATGCTGTCGAATCTCACCAAGAACCTCCGAAGAAGCCTGAAAAGGCTCCAAAGAAGAAGCCCAGGACGATCACTGACTTAGTCACCGCTGCTTACCGCCAAGCTGCACCTACTGAAGTCTCTGAATCGCACCATGCACTCGTCGATCCTAAAGTATCCGCTTTTTTCGCACCGCCTGCTGAGCCGACGTCTGGCACCGAACAAACCGCTGGCCATGGAGCTGAAAAGCCCAAACGAGCCAGTCGGTCCAAGAGCCCTACGAAGAAGACTGAAAGCAAGGCTAAGAAGCCGACCGCGAAATCTAAGAAAGCTGCCAAGCTAGTAGCTGAAAAGCTGCTGTCGCCTGAGTCGGCATTGCTTCGCGTAAATCGCCAAGATGTCCTGTTTGGTACATCCTCTCAGCTTGCTCGAGAGGAATCGCCCACTTTCATCAGAGATCTCCAACAAGCGATCCGAGACTCAGAGACGCTGGGTTCGCAGGAAAACAGCATGGAGACTCTGCTCCTTAGACCGGCGGTGTCTGGATCCGGCCTGTCGCTGATGGGGCGGCGAAAAGGACTCTGGGCAGCTGCTTCTAGAGATCTTGAAGACGGTATCCTTGAGGAAGAAGAGAACTCGACCAGCCAGGATGGTGAAAAAGACATCTTTGTGGAAGACAGCTTTGTGCCTGCCGATCCAGAGAAAGCCCTTTCACCAACCCAAGACCAGACCGCGGCTACTTACGTTGATCCGAACGAGCAAGCGGTACAGCAGGCACAAATGAGCAGCCCGACAAGTGCAGACTTGGCTGACGAAGTCATTGGCTTGCCTGAAGCACCGTCTGGCATCCTGATCGAAGACGACGTCTTCGAAAATTTCCCCAGTGCCCAGCCTCATCAGCCATCATCCGACTATATTGATATCGATGACTTTGACCATGAGTACCGACTTTCTCAACGACCAACTTCATCAACTCTGCCTGCATCCCATTGTACGTCTCAGCTTTCTTTCAATGTTCGTCGAACTGCCTTGCAGCCACTTGCGACACGTCCAAATATCCCGCTTCTCTCGAAACCCGCATCGGACGTCTCCAGCAACCGTGGCAAGGCGACATTGGCGACAAAATCAGCAGCTCGAACTAAGAAAGCAACTTCAGAAGCAGAAATGCCACCCACAAAGCGACCAAGAGGCAGACCACGCAAGGACGCTGGGTCCGAAGAGCCTACCCAGCAAGATCGTGGCGAAGACACACCCGCTGCCCAGGTTACTTCACCGACCAAACGGCCTCGTGGTCGCCCGCCCAAGGCCGCTGTGGAGAAGAAATCGAGCAGTAGAACATCAAGCCCAAAGAAGGGAGCTCGCTCAAAACGAACGGCGAGCCCATCAACTACACCGAAGAAGAGCAAGGCGAAGACGAAAGCCGTAGACACAGAAGAGTGGCCCGACATAGACGAGATCGAGGATTCGCAGGAGGAAATCAGTCCTTCGCCACCACGTCGCGCAAAAGCTAGAGCCGTGCCTGTGCCTTTGACCTTGACTCCATCACAAGAGGAACCCGGCATAGATGGCATGCCCGAGGGACCTGCGATACCCGCGCCCAATTTCAAACCACGCAAAGGTGCCAGAAATGAACACGGCCCGCTTTATTACCTGGACGGCGTTTTCTCACAGATAACGTCGGCGGTGAAGGCTTGCCCGCCGTCAGACCATCCTGCACAGCCATCGTGGCACGAGAAGATGCTCCTATACGACCCAATTCAGGCGGAAGATTTGGCAAAGTGGCTTAACGATCAGAGCATCCAGTTATGCGTAGAAATACCTGTTGTGAAGAGAAAGAGGAAGGGGAAGAAGAAAGTAGCAGAAGACGATGGCAACACCTCAGCGGATGAGATAATCTGGCGCAGGGAGATGCAGGAGTTGCCGGTTTGGGCTGTGCAGAAATGGTGCGAGGAGAACAGTGTGTGCTGCATGTCTAAGGAGACTCAATGGGGGAGAAGAGGGAAACGTTGACGGCCAAGGTGCGGTCGTCAGTACGTACAATCCATGGAGAAGGTGCTTTCATATGATACCCTCATTTGTATTTCAAGTTAGGTCATACCGCTAGCTACGCTCATGTCTCAGTGACGCCCATCTTGGGTCTAGGCTCTCCATGTTTGTCGATCTCGGGCACGACGCCAGGTCGTATGGATCCGCAGGAAAATCCCGCGAGCGCCTTTGTGTTTCACATTGCAAAGCGCACCATATATTATCAGGAAAATATGCCTCAGTCTCGACTATGAGTATGCCAATGTCGTGCGGAGATCGCCGCCCCCACACGGCTGCGCCTCGCGGTCGATGGCTTGCGCTCGACCCGCACTTTACAGCAACCGCCGAAAGACATCAATCAAGGAGCAGGTAGAGAATTTCCATCGAAACTCGCATTCTCCTAGATCTTCAAAGGCCATCTCAACCTTTTTTTCTAAGCGCGAACCTTCCGTCCCTCGTTCGAGGCGCTGCGGTAGTCGTCGAGCATTAGTTTGGCCCCCACTCGGCTCCGCCACCACTGCTCACTCTCGGCTGACGATCTTCTAGCGGGCGGGATGCGGCTGGACGTGCACACCTTCCCTTACTTCGCGTAAGGGCTGCGGAGGGGGGCGGATGAGGCTTGCGCACAGCCCCGTGGACCGATGCTCCATTTCTGCCTTGGTTCGCCGTTGCTGCCTGCTCGTAGAAAAAGACCCCGCCGGGCTGACCGCGCGCTTGCGCATTTACGCCCGGGTGTTGTGAGTTTTTGTCGCCTTTCGCATCCGCCCTGTCTGTTGTTGGCTTCGTCCATGACCGAATACCACCGCGCTTGGGTGCCATGTTAGCCTTGGTGTACGCCATGGTAATGTAATCCGTTATTTCGTTTCCCCATTCGTCGAAGGAGTAAGTGTGTATGGTGGAGGAGAGAGAGGAGCAACTGCATCTGTGGCGCCCTTGGATTTATTTGGGAATCGCCCTTTTTCGAACGGCCGTGGGCTAATTCTTCGGCCTATCGGGCTCTAAAGGACATTGTTAGCCCTGTTCCTAGCAGGAACTTGAATCTTGCGGCCGGCGGAGGAGGAATGGGAGGAGCCCCAGGCAGCCACGCGAGTATCGCCGCGCGCATGGAAACCAATTACGTCGACAGCAGCCAGGCGACCTGGCAGCGGCGATCAGCCTCGCCGTCGACCTTTACGCTCTCCCAGGGGCGCAACAATCGGCTGTCGCTGCTCAGCAGCAGTAGCCGGTTGTCGGACGCGCGCAGCCTTACCAGGTCCCCGCCGCCGTCTTACGACGGACTCACCGGTCTACCTGATTCTTCCCATTTCCCGCCTGTCGGCACAGACTCGGCGCAGCAGCATGGTGGCGGTGACGATGTTTCGGCCGCTCTGGATGCACATCTCCCGTTGAGCGTCTCTGATAAGGGCTGGTCCGAGGTTGAGTCCGTCTCCAAGCAGTTCCTGGCCGAAAACCTTCCGGGATGGATCGCCTCGATGCAGCAGGCAGAAGCTGGAGGAGTAGGACAAAAAATGACCAACGCTGCCGGCGCCGGCCAGCAGAAACCACTCACGCAGATGATCAAGGCCGGCGTGCGCAAAGGACGCAAGGGACTCGTGCTGCGCCTGCTCAGGCGTACGCTGGACGCGAACGAGATTGTCGATCTGCGCTTGGACAACGCCGGCATCCATGAAAAGAGCCTGAAGCGCACTTACGCCCCAAAGCCGGAATCAGTGCCGGAGCAGACAGCCAGTGATGATGATGGCCTTGGAGGACCACCACCAGAGCCGTCGCTGCCTGTCGAGCTCGAGGCCAGGCCGCCGGCCGCCGTTGTCCATCAGGTGCCAGGCCTCCACGAAGCCCCAGCCGAGCCTGCCGTTTTCGAGCTGCCGACGTCGTCTGCCACACCTGTGCCTCGTCCTGCGATCGACGCGCCGCAACACCTTCCCGCCAGGGATCGAACAGCGGACCAGGCGCCCGTGACGGACCAGGCTGAACAGGATGATGGCGACGGAGATGTCTTCCTGGCGACTTCGCCGACGGAGAGCCTCCTTCGCACACTCTCTTTTGGTCCCGAGGAGGCATCGGCCTGGTCGGAGCCGGTCATGGACACCAGCGATTCGGATTACTCGCCGCCGTCGAGTATCGTCCCTACGCCGACGAAAGGGCTTTCTGTCAGACATGCGACCCACAGGCTGGTGAAGCGACCTAGGGCTGAGGGATCGCGGACGTTACCTCTGGACATGGAAAGCTTGAACCGACGTTTGATGCAGAGCTCCGCGCAGTCTTCTGGGGAAAGTGGTTCCGGGAATGAGCATCCATCACGCATAGACTCAGACAAGGCGGCGTCAACAGGACCTCCCGAAATACAAGAGACAGCGAACAGCAACGAACCAGTTCATCACGAGCAAAGGCAATTGGCGAGTGGGCACGAGCTTCAAGGGACGCCTAGCTCCCACTCGAATCAGATAACGGCGGGCAGTGCAAGCAACGGAAAGAGTATCGCAATTGGCAATGATGTCGCGGGTAGTGTGGATCGTCCAAGGATCGAGACGGCACGGCGGGAGTCAGATTCGATGGCGGCAAGGAGCCGAAGCGCCGCGAGACGGGAAGGCGCACACGATTTGCAGATCCCTGAAGCATCTGGGAAGCTCGTAATATCCACGAACTGCGATCGCACCACCAGCAATCTACAGGTACAGGGTCCGTTTACAGTACACACGCCGACGCAGGTGCGGCAAGATGATGTGCGCAGCCAGATGTCTCCTCATTTCGAGTCCAACGGTCGCATGCACGAGCTCAGGGATGCGAGCCAGGGTTCGTTTGATGGATCTGTCACATTGCCTACCCTGAACCTGCCCGAGCCCGACAGCCCGGGCGGCAGCCTGTGGTTGCCGTCCAATATCGAAATCAGGCCATTGCCAGAAAAACGAAGCGCGACGTACAGCTTCTTGTCGCACGCAACCAAGGCTACACTGGCACAGCTGGGCCGCGTGGCAGCAGGCCTGTACGACGCCTACGGGCCCGAGAAGCCAGTGCCGAAGGATCACGTCCGCGTCCGCTGGACCTGCGTAAGCCACGCCTTGGTTACTGCAACAAGTGTAAGCTGACTTTTTAATCTACAGACATGTGGAAAAGAGCTCCACGATGACTTCATCGAGCGCCGCCGGGGTGCTGCACGCGAGCTGGAAGCATACCTCAACAGACCGCGTGCCCATGCGTCGCCGAACAGCACGTCACACAGCGCCAACAGCAGCTTCTCGGAACCCAGCCAGATTTTCAGCAACAACCCGTCCATGACGCCTTCCCCGGCCACAACATGGGGATCTCTCGGCGGCGGGGATTCGTCGCCTTCGAACTACAGCCCAACGGCGCTCCGAAGCAACAATCCTTTCTCGGTCCGCGTCAGCACGCTTCCGCCCGCGCGGTACCTCCTGACCTGTGCCGACGAGGGCCAGTTCGTCACGAAGCTGTCGCACGTCAACGTGACGGAGACAAAGGCCTGGTCCGACAAGGATCTCGCCATGGCGGTGCGCAGCTTATACTCGCACGTCAACCGCAAATGGTGGAGGGTCTTGCGGCTGCGCGGCTTGACGAGCATTGAATTCGTGCAGGTAAGCCACGATATTCTTCTCATCTTTCTCACGCGATACATCTAACTAGTACACGCAGTTCGAAGTCCACAAAAATCGCGTCGTCGACATCCGCAAGTGCCCGGACATGCCGCCAGTGTCAAAACAACAAGCCCACGGCAACCCGGTCTACGACTTCGAGCCGCACGACCTGATGCCGCCGGTGGGGGCGCAGTACCTGATGCATCTGTTCGCACACCCGGAGGACTACGACGAAGAACGCGTGACGTACGCGCGCGCGCCCAAGCGGCGTGGCGCTCACCTCGAAATCGGCGTCGGCTGGGGCATCAACCTCGTCGAGGGCTTCCTCGCCGACCGCGTCTGGCTGCTCGTCATGTTGTTCTTCGTGCTCGGCAGCTCCATCTTCGCCGTCGTGTGGGCGTGCAAGAGGGGCGACGACGTGCAGGGCGCCTTCGGCGTCGCCGGCTGGATGCTCACGCTGGCGGCCCTGGTCGTGGGGTGGGCGCAGGCGTCGTTGGGGTGATGGCGATGGAGAGTTCGAGGGGCGGCGTTCTGGGTGTTTTGGAAAAGGGCTGGGCTGATACCATGATACTTGATTGTTTGTTCAACGGGACCTGATTGTGATCGTCTTGAAGGAATGACAGAATATCTTTCAATTGCGCTCTATACCACCATTGCCGTTCCGTCTATCATATTGCAACACAGACCCAATCGGATCCCTTGTAATTGCTAGCGCGATATCGTCTGCCGACCGATGGCCTTCCTGCATGGGACTCTTTGTCGTAGACAGGGGCATCGAAGCTCGTCGGTTGTGCATCCGCTGCTGCTCTCGATCGAGCCCCAGGTACGCAGGCGGCACTCGTCGTGGCAATTCGCTTGGCGACAGCACCTCCGGCAGACTTCCCAACTCCCACGCTCCGGCGTCTGTCCTTCCGCGCTCCAAATCGCTATCATCTGCCGCGCCTTGGTCATCGCTGTTGTCCCCATTCTCCCCGGCGACCATAATCGAACGCTCAGAACCCCCCTCATCTAGCACTGACAACGACGAGAGCAGTGTCTCGGCGCCCCGACTTCCCCGACCACCACTACCACCGTCATCATTCGCCCCTGCCCTCCTGCTGAATCTCCCACTGCCGATGCTGCCAATGCCACTCCCGTCGCTGCTACTACCGCCACCACCACCACTCCTGCCTCCGCCGCTACCACCACCCTTCCCACCAACGATGTTCTCCTCCAACTCAACATGCCCGCTCGCGCTCCTCCTCTTTCTTCTCTTCCCACCACTCCGAAAAAAAGACGATGACGACGACGACGTCGCACCACCCGTCGAGCGACTCCCCAGATACTTGAACAGGCTCAAAGTGCTGGTGGTGCACAGCCAGCACGACAGCAGCAGCCCGCAGGACGACGATGAAGAAGAGCCGCCAGACGAGCATGACCGCCACACCTCCTTCCCGTACGAGTGCAGCGCCGGCGCGCAGGCGCACAGGATGCCGACGTGGTTCTCGACGACGGTCCACACCAGGACGGTGTGGGCGGTCCAGGTGGCGTCGTAGCTCTCGTACACGCGAACAGTATAAAGCAGGCGGAGGACGCCGGCGGCGCAGGGCAGGACGCCCAACCCCAGCAGCGACCCCAGCAGCAACTTTTTCCTGCGGCCCATCTGCAGCTTCCACAGCAGCACGGCCGGCAGGCAGCACGCGACCAGGTCCTGCGCGATGGACACGGCGTTGGCGGCGACGGTGGTGGCGGCCTCGTCCAGGCAGCGGTACGTGTTGTGCGCCGTCCACACGATGGAGAACTGCAGCCAGTGCGCCGCCAGCGGGTGGCACGTTAGTAGGAGGACGGTTGAGAAGGACAGCAGGTAGGCGCCGATCAGCACGATGTTGGTTTGGACGACTAGCAGGAACGTCGTCGTGTAGGTCCCGCGCCCGAGTCGGCGGTAGAAGAAGAGGATCGACACTTTGGTGAGGCAGGTGCTGGTCGAGTTGAGGAGTTCGATGGCGAGCATTATCTGGAGAGGATTTTTAATTGAGAGGTTTTATGGGTAATAATGGAGAGGCTGACCTTTCGCGCTTGGAGCGCGACTGGTTGGGTAATGTCCCAGACGTGTCGGTCGTATCCATAGAGACGAAAACCTGCCAGGACGGTGTAAGCATCATCAGATTAAGCGTATTGCCTCTTGCGAAGTATGGTAAGAAGGATGACGGACCAAGAATTATACATGTATCTACCCCAGCGGCGAACAACTGCATGGAGGTTAGTTTGCTTTATCGATGTCGTAGGAAGTGATAATGGTGCGGACCACAGCAAATATTATCAGACAATCGTCAACGCCAAAGCTTCGTCTCCGTACTCTAAGTCTTGTGCGAATGACAACGGCGAGAAGACAGATGGGAAAAAGGACGCCAATGAGAATGACAATGCCCCAGCCTCGCCGGATGCCGTGCGGAAACTGCGACGTCTGCCATGCAAAGACAAGTTCCAGAGGAGGCCGTAACGATTCAAGCATTGCTGGTGGAAGGATCCCCAGCGCAGTGGCTCCTCAACGGCTTGGGCGCAGGAATCGAGTATGCCTAAAAGCATGATAGATGGTGTTTAAGACTGGGCGGCCGTGAGCCGCATGTGTGCCTGTACCATCTCACGACGCGTGGTCGACGGTATGTATGTATATGTCAGACGCATCCAATGCGAGGTGGCCCAGGCAACAGAACAGGGCTACGTATTTCCCTCTCTGATGCAAGGGATTGTGCAACGTCTATCTGTCAATGTCGCACCATCTGCACGGCAGGCACCGAAGCGGCGGCCCATTTAGAAAAACCAACTAAATCTGCACTAAAAAGGGTCGCTTACCGCCATGAACCTTATCTTTGAGCCCACAAGCCTCGTTTGTGGGAGCCTCTTGGTGAGATTTCATGTCCGAAATGGAAGGGTGCAGCCCGCGATCTCAACGATATCTTTGCTTTTCCGACAGCGATCCTCGAGATCTCGTCACACGGCATGGCATTGGTCGCTTTTTTGGCCCTCCCTGTTCCCGGCGCGAATTCCCGCTCCTCGAAAGGCCAGGGTGCAACGAATCGGGTGCATTGTCACCCCCCTTTGCCAACGGAAACTGCAGCCTCAGCAATGAGCTGATTTACGAAGGAAAAGGGAAAAAAGCAAAGAAAATGGAAAACGAGTTAAAAGAGGGGAAATACGGAGATTATCTTCGGTTCGCGAACGATATCGTAGGGCGGGCGCCGGCGCAGCGGTTCACCAGCGTGGGGATCGCGACGGGGAAGCGGGACACGCGGTCAGACCCCTGGTCGCCGACCGTTTCATCCATGGCCCCGGCTGCATTTTCCATGCCGGCCGCCATTTCTCTATGTAGATGTCGAGATCCTTTCTTCTATTTTTTTCAATCGATCTGGTTCGTCACACGTCGTGTGTGGTCATGCGAGATCGGAGACGTCCGCCGACAGCCCTGCTGCGGCCCGTTCTAGGAATTTGTGTAAGCCAAGGCCACACAATCCTCTGCTTTTGTCGGGAGAAGGGCCCTTTGTAACATCTGTCTCCCTGTTTGCCGCGGTGCTTCTCAGCTTGTCGTGCCGTGTTGATAACAAACCTTTGCACACTGGTTTTTCTTTTCCTTTTTATACTCGCCCCAGTTGGCGGAACTGCACTTAGCTCGGGCGATGCAACTATGTTACGTCTTCCAATGGAGTGCCTGTGTCAGCTCGGAACTACGATTTGCGAAGCTTGGCTATTAGCTGGCGTCATTACCAGCATTGGAAAGCACTCGGAACCTTTTGGTTCGGAAAGCCGCCGGAGATGGATTCATCCTCCGCCCCGAAACACGATGGAACGTCAGCGCATTGTTAGATTAAGGTGATGGGACGGCATGAGCGTCCGATAGCAGCGGAGGCGTTCCGGCGGAGGCGCTATTCCTCCAACAGCATGAGTTCCCGGTGGAACATTCAAAGCAACCGATTGGTTCCTTTTGGTCTACATCCGAGCAACCCACATCAGGAGCACTTCACAATGAACGTGTTAGATTGGATTCTAGCGGCTAGCTACATGAGGGAAAGATGGGCCAAGTCCTTCCAAGTCCCTCTCTCCCGGCCAAGCATCAATATCTGCGATGAGGAAGTGCATCGACGAGACGCGCCCACGCTTGCTCCACCTCATCCGGGATATCCACATGAACTATGTGACCCTTGCCGTTCGGCCCGTACCCTTTGTCGTCGTCTCGCATGCGGGGGATCTCGCCCATGACCAGCTCCAAAAACCGATCCATGTTCCACATGTCCCCAGCCGACCAACCGGCCGGCAGATCGTATGCGAGACCATCTTGAGCCGGCCGAACGAGCGGGACGAAGACCGGACAGCCGACGAAGCGCGAGCTTTCGACAGGCGGCGTCACGTCGGCATACACCTTGTCGAAGCACGCCACCGTCCGGCGCACCATGGTGGGGTCTTGGACGACGATGACGGAGCCGGGAGCACCGACGATGCCGGCGCGCTCGAGCACTTTGCGCGCTTCGATGGCGTTCGTGGCGCAGGTGATGGACCGATCTTCGAGCAGGATGCGTGGACCGCGGTCCTTCAGGGCTGGCGAGCTGAAGAAGCGCGTCCATAGAACGTTGAGCACCTGGGCCTCGGGAAGGCCCTGGATCTCGGCCGCGGCATCCTTGAATCGGGGGTGACGGGCGACCGCTTCGTGGATGTATTTGGTCGAGTGGCCGATCCCGCCGCAGAGAACCAACGTCTTGGTGAGGTGTGGACGCGCTTGGAGCGCTTTGAAGACGGTCTCGGCGCTGTGGAGGACGGATGAAACGCAGAGGATTATGCAGTCGACTGGCTCCGCTGTGTTGATGTCCCGTACATCTTCGCGTGAGATGAAAGTGGAAACGGTATTGACATCCTTCGCTACCTGCGCAGTACTCATGGTGTTTAGAGTGTCTTGGGACAGAAGGTTGTAAAACAGTGTGGTAAAAAAAAAAGTCACAGTGTGAAATAAAAGACGAAGGACACTTATTTATAGTCGATGCTATCCTAAAGGTCGGATAGCAGCGGTCGGGATACCAAAAGTAGTAATGCAGCCATATGTGTCGGCGACGCTCAATAGGGGAGTTTTGTTTGTGGGCTAAGCTTGGAAGCATCGTGCTCAGTATTCCACCGGAAGCAGAATGCTGGAAATGGTGATGAATCCCGGTGGACCACTAACTCAACCAACCCGAGCGAAAATATAATTTAGATGAGGCTGGTCTCGAATAAGGCACTTTGCAGCACGTTCAGTCATCTACCATGGATAATCGAGCATTGACTTCAAGGGAGGTTGTTCGCGAAATCGCAATTCCCCAGAAATGCAAAGCCGCTGTCGTCATCAATGAGGGGGAGAACTTCACCGTGGAGATTCAGGATGTTGATGTTCCAGATCCGGGTGAGTGATACCTTGCGAATCGCGGGTACTATAGATACTTACAGGCAGAGAAGGCCCAGACGAGCTGCTACTGAAGCTCAATGTCACTGGCCTTTGTATGTCGGACATTCACTTCATGCAGCATGATTGGAAAGACCCGCCCATGTCTCATTTTGGCACAAGAAGTCCTGGCCACGAAGGAGCTGGTGTGGTCGTGAAAGTTGGCACCAATGTCAAGAACTGGCAAGTCGGTGATCGTGGAGGCGTTAAGCCTCTCTGGGACGTCTGTGGGCAGTGTGAATTGTGTTGGGACGGACGGGAAAATTACTGTCCGAAAGTCGTCTCTACAGGCCTGCATGTCAACGGTAAGGAGACAAAAATGCAGTCTTGTTTCGAAGAATTACTCACATGAAATAGGAACATACCAGCAGTACATCACATCCCCCGCAAGATACACTTCTCCAATTCCGGACGAAGTTCCAGACCACGTAGCAGCGCCTATCATGTGTAGTGCCTCGACCCTGCATCGCTGTCTGACCGAGTCTGGTCTAAAGGCGGGCAGTTTTGCCGTGTTCCCAGGCGGGGCTGGTGGTGTCGGAATTCAAGGCGTCCAGCTCGCCAGAGCTATGGGATTGCGCCCAGTCGTCATCGACTGCGGGAATGAAAAGAGAGAACTGTCTATGAGAATGGGCGCAGAGGCGTTTGTCGACTTTCGGACAGAAACAGATGTCGTCGCAGAAGTGAAGAGACTTTGTGATGGAGTTGGTGCCCATGCCGTCTTCGTTATCGCGCCTCAGGCTTATGCAGATGCCATTCACTATATTGGGGATAGAATTGGAGGAAAAGTGATGTGTGTTGGTCTTCGTAAGTATTCCCCCAGATTCCATAATATATACACTGACCCAAAGAGTAGCAAGCGCTGGTTCTACCTTCATTGGAGCTGAACCATATCAGTTCATTAATAGGAATTTACATATCATTGGAAGCATTGTGGGGACCATGAAAGATACGGCGGCAGCGCTGGAATATGCTCGACGCGGCTTGCTACAGCAAATCTGCGAGGTCAGACCGCTAAGTAGATTACCAGAATCGGTGCAGCAGCTACGGCGAGGAGAAATTGCAGGTCGGATCGTGATCGATTTCAATCAGCATTAAGAATGGCTTATTTGCTTACATGGAGTTCCATTTTTGGCTAAATGCCTCCATTGGACGGGTGAGAAGGGAAATCGTCGATTGAACGTTACAGTTCACGTAGGTTGCTTCGCAATATTTAGGGCCTCTTGGTCTCATTATTCGGTCCAGCAGAATATCAAATTATTCAACAGCGTTAAGCCCTCTGTAGCGGAACCTTCCATCCTTCCATCCTTCTAATTCCTTGCTTGTCTTCTGAGCTACTCGGTGGTGTCTGTTCTCCTCCCAAATCTCGCCTCCTTCACCAAACTGATTGGATAGGTGTCCAAGGAAGAAGTCCAAGTTCTTATCGGCCGCTGGGAAGGCGTCTTTGAACGTGTTGTAGATCTCATCGACCGATGGTTTGTTCGGTGCCTCTTGAATCTTTTCCTTGAAGAGTTGCAGGTAAGCGCGGTTGTGTGCGAGGTCCTTCTCCGCATCGAGTTCCCAGCCCTCTTCGATATGACCCGGAATGATCTTTGCCGGCCGCAAAGACTCGATCAGATCCAGCGTACTCAACCACGCAGCATGGATAGCTGGGCTTTCGATTTCCTCGGCCCTGTAGCGTGCTCAGTCAATCCGGGGTTGTCCGCTCTTCTCCAAAGAAGTAAAGCAAACTCTCCAGAAAAAGAAAGACACATTTTAGTGTGGAGGGCGCGCATGAAATGCACTGAGGCACGCATAGCAAAAGGAAACTCAAGGAGACTGCAGGAAACATACCAAACATGATTGCTCCTCGCATACACCGCATCTCCCGCCACGAGCGTCCTCTCGCCGGGCACCCAAAACAGCGTATGGTCCACCGCATCACCTTGTACCGGTCCCAGCAAGAACACCGGCTCACCATCGACGGACACGAAACTAAATGGATACGGCTCCGGTTTGGCGGGCGGTCGCGGCGAGAAGTTGTGCGCGCCGAGCTGCTCGGGCCAGTACGTGACCTTGTCATCATACTCGCGCTCGATGCCCGCGCACACGTAGGGTGCGGCGAGAAAGCGTGCGGCGGGAAAGGCGTCTAGGATGGGGTTCGCGCTGAAGTAGTGGTCTGGGTGGTGGTGGGTCGTGAAGATGGCGGAGAGCTGTGTGAAAAAGAGTTGAGGATGTTAGTGTTGTTGACGTGAGGAAACGGTTGGGTAGGGATTTCACATACTTGTGTGTTTGGTGCGGTGGTCTTCACCCAGGCGACCACGGATTCGGCATCAGGAAGCAGGAATGGAGGGTCGACAAGGATGGAAGATTTGGGGCCTGTTATTAGAGTTGTGACTGAGGAAAGCCCCTTCACGGACGAAATGTGGTGGTATGTCTTGAGTGGCATGTTTGATGGGAGCGATCTTGCTAAAAGTCAATCAATGGTGTAAGAGCTCGTAGGTCTACGTCTATTTAACGCGAATACTCACATATATATGATCCAGCAGATCTAAAGTTGCCTTGATTACTTATGCAGCCGGCACTTCCGACGGTACGTTCCATGGCAGATACAAGACCCGCTCGACCCCTCTTTGATCCATGCAAAATGTGGGGTGGACTATCGTAAAAGACTCTTGTTATTCTGCACACCTACGACTTGCATATTACATTCGAATTGAGGTCTCAGACGCGGCGCTGGATAAACCACGAGTCCGCTCTCTGCATTGGAACTCCGGAATCAAAGAATCACCAGATTAGGCACAAATTGAGTGAAAGAGTAGCAGGGATATTGGTAACATGACATCACCAGGGGCCAGGTAGCTTATCGGCTGATCACTGCGATGCGGGGTGCGGGGCAATTTAAATAACTTTGGAGCTGCTGCTGGAGTTGGGTACCATGCAAATGGGTACGAGTATCATCATGCAGGGTTCGGTAGAACAGCTCGGCATTTGCAGCAATGATAACAGGAGACTCCGTTACAGGATTGAATACTTTAAGCTTAAAAGTCACAGTTCTTTATTGCCGCACCTTTTTACTACATGACTAAAGAGACGAATCATTATTGGCCAATTCCCTTGACGAGACATGCAAAGCTCAGTCCAAATTCGATTAGACTGTCATCCTGGATACCCCGGCTCCGGTTCTTCCGATCAGTTTAAAAGGTCAACCAACCACCATCCACGGTCACCACGGCCCCATTGCTACCCTTCGCGTTCGGACTCGTATAAAACAGCACCGTTTGTGCTACATCCTGGATGTCGTTCAGGGTCTGAATCATCTGCTTTGAAGCGACTGCCCAGCCATCTGGGTTCATTCCAGTCGCCATTGCTTCGCCGATATTGGTTGGCATACCTCCCGGTAGCACTGCAAGGGACCGGATGTTCTTTGCGTTATACATGGCCGCCGTGTTTTTGGTCAGCCCGAGCAATCCGTGCTTAGAGGCTGTGTATGCGGCACCTGTTGTTATTGGCTCCACTCAGCAAGCGATTCCGATCAAGAAAAATGAAAATGAAGAAAGAGCAGCGTTGAGGAGTTCAGAGATCGAGAGATGTCCAGGACGAAAAAAAGTTGGGCTTGCGTGGAGGAGGGATACGAACCAGCTATGCCGCTCTTCAGGGACGCGACGGACGCGATGTTGACAATGACGCCGCCGGCAGGTTCCTGCGCGAGGAACTGATTGACGGCCAGCTTGCAAAAGAGGAACGGTGCAGTCAAGTTGATGGCAAGGACGCGATCCCAGAGCGAGCGGTCGACGGCACCAACTGGGTCGAATCTATGTTATGGTCAGCCATTGTCGATGACCTCGCAAGCAAGACTGGAAACGAACTTATCTGCCACGCCTGCGTTGTTGACCATGATGTCGAGGCGGCCGAACTTTTCTATCGTCTTTGCGAAAACCTCGTTGACGGAAGCTTCGTCGGTGACATCGGTGACCGTCGCAAGGAATTTGTCGTTGCCATGCGTCCTTTTAAACTCGCCTGCCGTCACCTTCAGGCGCTCCTCATTGATGTCGCAAATCGACACTTTTGCCCCGGCGTTCAGGTATGCTTCCGCAGTGGCCTTTCCCAAACCTCCGCCAGAGCCGGTGATCAGGACTATCTTCCCTGAAAAGTCCATGGTGAAAGGTGGTGCAGCAACGGAAAAGGGGGGGGGGGGGGGGGGGGGG
>RHKH01000021.1:254032-287822 GCA_009829795.1 Lasiodiplodia gonubiensis
TTAAGTACCTCACGGGAGCTAGCTGGCACGGCCGCGACTCCAGCCGTGGTTCTAAGGGTCTGCCGTACTCCTCGCGACGTGACTGGCTGGATGCGAAGCGAGCGAACCTAGATTGGAGCTGTAACACCAAGTGCGAGCTGAGACGGAGCGCTCCCGCGGTCCGCTCGCGAAGTCACTGAGTCGGTCCGTTATGGCATTTCCCGTTGTCACCGTGGACGGATGGTAGGCAGATCCGATCGTTCGGCATTCGGTACAAGACGTCTGAGAGCGCGGACGGAATGCTCGATGGGTAGGAGGCTTGTGTAGGATAGCGGGGTAGACTAAGCTCCCGCGTGGCGATGGCTCCGTTTAAAAGGAATAAGTCTCGGCATGTCCGACATCCGGTCAAAACGGCTACTACACCTGTTCCAAGCTCTTTCGGTTGGGTTCAATGGCGACGTTGCTACCAGGCCCGAATGAGCGGTCCGAAAGCTGGAGCCGGAGCCGTGTGCACGTCCCTCTAAGACGTCCTCGGCAGGTCAGCGATCCGCGCAGGCGTGTTGCTGTGTGAAAATGTCGAACCCTTGAGAATACTTCGGGACTGCCTTGACAACACTACGGATTGAACCACATATTGGATTCATGGAGAGATGGCATATATCAAGCTTTTCTCTGCGGAAAAACTAGTCCGGAAAGGGTGGAAGACTTATGGACATCCTGCGACGAATAAAACCGTTAACGTCTTCGGCCACGACATTTTTGGCTCGTTAGAATGAAGGGAAAACGAAGCCAACATAAAGCTTGTATTTTCATACATTCGTATCTGCGATTCTTCACGCTTAAAGACGTCGCTATAGTGCATATACGGCTGTTGGCTGTAGTGGCGTTGCTCGAGGTTCCGGAATTGCCAGGACTGTTGAACTGCTAAAGGTCTTATCGGTAACTCGAGTTGCTATTTACTGATGTGTCTAGTCCACAACACCAACCCTTCCTCAGTGCTCACAAAAGTTAAAACTCGTCTCGTCCAAGGTCGCCTGGACGCCCTCCTGATACGCCCTCCTCTCCTTCATCAAATCGAGCCTCACTTGCTTCGCCTCGTCCAACCCCATCGGCCAGTCATCCACATCGTCGATCACCTGCTGCGCCAGCTCCTCAGGCAGCTTTGCCAACACCCCGCTCGCGCGTACCTCCTCTCCCCACCACTCCTTCTGCTGAGGCGGCACATTCGCCGTCGAAACGACCCTCTGGTACGGATCAACCAAGAACAATGCCACGATCTTCCTATGCCCCGGCTTCGTCTTATCGCGCAACTCAAACGGCTCGACCCGGTGCTGCCACACGTTCGGAAACGCGAGCAAGCGGCCCTCCCTCGTCTCGATCTTCCCCACATTCTGTACCGCAGGCCCTTGGCTCTCGATACCGTACAGGTACTCGATGCCGCCGTAATCGTCTTGGTCGGCGGTCTTATGGTAGTACAGGTTGTCGGTGCCAATGCGGTGGCGGAAGGCGAGGTGCGAGGGCGTGATGTTCTGCTCGTCGTAGTAGTACAGAGCCGTGGCGCAGATGCGCTCGTTCAGGCAGCCTTCGACGTGCCAGGAGCCGCCGGCGTAGTGCGGGCTGGATGGCGTCAGGTGGATGTTGGCGAGCTTGACGATGACCTGCAGCCCCTGGGCGGCGAACTCGCGGCGCAGGTCGTAGTCCGGAGAGGGCGTGGGGCGGTAGGCCCGCGGTTGCGGAGGAACGAGCCTGCGGTGTGCTTCGATGTCGTCGTCGTCGTAATCTTCGTCGGAGCTATCTTGAGAGCCGAGGTCCTCTTCGGAGGGTGTGCCCTCCCTGCTGTCGTCACCGGAGACTGGCCTCTGCGGTTTTGGCGGCCAGATCTCTTCGTATGCGGCGCCACGTGGACAGGGGATTCGGAGATCGTCTTCTCGAAACTTGTATCTTCTTGCCTGCAAAATCCCGAGGGCCAGCGACCACGCAGGAATGGCTTTGGAAATGAGCTTCTCAAGGACTGGGTAAATATCTTTGCGGTGCACTGGATGGAGATTGTTAATGTAGCTGGTTATCTTGACGTCGGACTCCCCATCGAAACGGACTTCAGAGGGAAGCCACTGGTACTTTTTGGACCAGAGGGGAGGAGATCCACCAACTGCGGAGGAGGCTATAATCTCATAAGCCTCACCGGCATGTGGAGTCGGGATGACTTCGCTGCTGTGATTGGTAAAACAGTCATCCAGTCTGCAGTCCTCTCTTTCTTCAGGAATGATTCTTGAGCGCCCGTACATAAGGGGAAAGAGAGAAGGGTGGACAAGGTCAAGAACCTGGTTGTCAGAGTTGGGGTGCCAGTCTTTTGTTTTTTCGGGGACATCTTCAAGTAGTTTTGCGACGGCCTTGAGTTCTTCTTTGAGCTCAGACGGCACTATCGAGTCCGACTTGACTGCAGCGGCTTCTTCATCCAATACAGCGACCATGCCAGTGCTTTCGTGCTCTTTAGCTTTATGTCGCAGCTCCGCGATACACTATAGCCATGAGAAAGCTGTCGAGTGGTCGTTTTGGATACTTACAAAGTCGAACATCTCATCGGAGAAACCCTGGCCCTCAGTCGAAACTGCGTCCTTTCTCCAATGTTCCACGATGGCTTCATCGTAAACCTTCCGTCTCCATTCATCCTTGTCGGTCAAGAGATTCATGACAGCAAGCATTGAAGTCTCGCGGAGGGTGACCTCGATGGCGCTCCATTCTGCAACGGCATTCGGGAAATAATTTTTCTCGTTCGGGGCATAGGACCTCTCAGGCCTCCAGTTCAAAGGCAAGCCAAAGGCGGGACGTTGAAGTCGTCGACTTGGTGAAGTTGTCCGAGGGCGGGAAGGCGACGGAGCTGCCGAGTCATTCGATCCAGTACGTTTCATGGCTGTGAAGCGGATCCGGCGTCTTGCAACAGAAGTGTACATTGAACCTCAGGAATGTGGTGGTCGACGAGAATATATAGCCTACAATTAGTGCCAGGCAACAACAGGCAGCAACCGCGCTAGCAGTTCGGTGGAGCGCGCCTTCCAAACTCAGGCAACAATGTTCTGTTCCTTGCCCACCAGCCAGCCCTCAATGTTCTCTTTCACCATGCGCTGGTAGTTCTCCATTGTCTTCTCGCCAAACCACGCGACGTGGGGGCTGACGGTCAAGTTTAGCCCCCGCGTCTCGGGTCCCAGCAGCACGCTTTCCGCCTTGTCGCCACCCAACGCCGGCTCCTTCTCGAACACATCCGTCGCCGCCCCAGCAATCTTGCCGTCGCGCAACGCCTGCACCAGCGCCGACTCGTTGACGATGCCTCCGCGAGACACGTTGATCAGCACCGCCTCGGGTCGCATCCTGTCGAACTCGGGCGTCGAGATGAGGTTCATCGTCTCCGGGCTGCGCGGGCACGTCAGAATGACCACCGTCGTCGTCTCAAGCGCCTCCTCGAAAGAGACACGATCCAGCTGCGGCTTGCTGTCGCCCTTGCGCGCCGCCACCAGCACGCGCATACCCATCAGCCGCGCGAGGTCTGCAAAACGCTTGCCTAATCGACGAATTAGCGTCCTCCCTCCCGTCGTCTCCCTCGATGCCTACCAATTGACCCGTTCCCAATGACCGCCACGACCTCCTCGTCGCAGTTCAGCGGCGCCCGGCCTGCAGCCCGCATGTACGGGTTCAGCGTGTTCTTCTCGACCCACTCGGTACCGTCGCCAAGGGTGCCGACGGAGCGCTCGTGCATGACGACGGTGCGGCGGCGAGCGGCGAAGTACAGGCCGAGGGCGTGCTCGGCGACGCACTGGACGTTTGCGCCGGCGCAGTTGACGACGCGGATGCCGCGGGCGCGGCACGCCTCCAGGTCGATGCTGTCGCTGCCGACGGCATTGATGGCGATCAGCTTGAGATGCGGCGTCACGGCCGGCGACAGCGCTTCGCCTTTGATCGGGTGCACCACGTTGATGATGATGGTGGCATCGCGGATGCGCTCGTGCAGCTGGTGCGGCTCGGTGCGATGGTGCACCGTGATGTCGAACGTGTGCGGCGCCGGGAAGCTGAATTGCGGCGGCGCTGAGTGGACCGCTTCCAGCGCGACGATTCGGTGGTGCACCATGGCCGCAGCTCTTTCTGGGGACGAGATTCTGGGGAAGTTGAGGAGATTTTTTTCTTCTGTCAATTGATGAGGTTGATGAATCTTTAGCTCCCAATAGCGCGCCGATTACTCGTTTTCTTCAATCCCCCGGCCCTTCCCCACTACTGATCAACTGCAGGGCGTGCAGTTGCGCGTGGGACCTGAATGCCGATAGTTCCACGAAAACACGACTCCACGTGATCCGCGCTACCATCTTAGATCGCATCCGTGTTCAACTCGAGGCAGAGAACGATAGACCAGCAACGGCTCAAGTCTGGGATGTGACTGCAGTAATGACTGGGATTTTCGAGGAGTGGATGAGTGGTGCTGACAAGACTGCAACACCAGAGAAGCTTGATATCCATTGCCACGCCTCGGACCAATCTCCTCACGGCAGTACGCTGCTTTCAGTCTTTATCTGCAATCTTCTGAGCCGAAACAGGATCCGGCTCGTGGGGGCCAGGATGGAGACCCACCTTCGGCTGCGGGTCAACGGTCCAGCCAGGCGGGGAAAGGAAAACCCAACGAATCAGATCCAACACATCAATCACCCTGCTCATGGGCCTTCATTAATGATTCCATTTAGGGTGTTGAGCCCGTCTGTCGCGGACGTTTACCACAACTTTGGGACTGCTGTGCCGCCAAGCCAGTCTACATCAGCAACTCTCCCGCCTGCTAGCCAATCACTCCTTACGATATGCTAATTGAACTAATGCAAACCCCCTACAACATGTGGGCTTCTGGCCTGATACAGATGTCATATAAGCAGCGAATTTTCCGCCCTGCATTCTGCCGTTCGCCTTAGATTTGACCTCGCCCTCTCGCAACTGTGTTGTTGGCAGGTGCGATCGCTCAAGGCTATCTAGCCCTTTTTCCTCAATCCCGTGCCTCAGCATGGTTTCAACCTCATTGCTGGCCACTGCCTTCGGCGCATTGCTTCTGTTCCAAGCATGGCGCATTGTAAAACGTCTTTTCTTCCATCCTCTTGCTTCGGTTCCAGGTCCTAAGATCGCAGCTGCCACGACACTGTATGAATTCTACTGGAATGCCATATGCGGTGGAAAACTGTTCCTCCGGTGGCAGGAAATGCACAAAAAATATGGTGGGTATATCTATACAAGGCAATACGTCATGCTGATGATCCTGAAAGGTCCAATCGTTCGCCTCGGCCCCAACGAAGTCCACATCTCCGACCCGACGTATTGGGATGTTCTCTACAACAGCACAAACAAGTTGGACAAGTACGGTCCTTTCTACTGCTTTGATGGTGGAACCAACATCACCGGAGGTACGCCGCTAGCCTAAGTGCCATTGACGCCCGTTTGAGCTGATGACCATAGTCACGACCGTAAAGCACGAGGTGCATCGCAAGCGACGCGGCGCTATATCAAAGTTTTTGAGCGCCGCCAACGTCTCCAAGTTCGAGCCCCGCGTGCACGTACACCTCAAGAAGATGCTGGACAGATTTGATGAATTTGGAAGAGCTGGAAAGCCATGCGATTGCTTCAATGCTTTCCGAAGTTTGACTATGGATGTAATTTCCATGTTCTGCGAGCCGACTCCGCGACACAATCTTGATGCACCTGACTTCGATCCCCCCATGCACTGGACTCTCCGTACTGCAGCAAAATCCATGGATATACAAAAATTCCTCCCCATCATGCAAATTATGGACCTTGTCCCTATCTCTGTCTGGAGATACGTGGATCCGCAAGTCACCAAGCTCATGGAAAAGAGAAAAGTGAGGAGATTTCGTCAAAATACGAAAGCGCGAGGCTAATTATCCCATTCAGGTCTTGCGTGACACGGCGAAGCAAATTGTCGCGGAAGGAGGCAACCCCGACTCGAGAGATATGACAATTATGGATGCAGTAAGTAGCATATTCCCATTTTTTCTTTTTGTTTGTTTCCGCGAAACTGATGAACTCAGATTGCATCATCTGATCTCTTGTCCCCCGAGGACAGGACCGCTGAGCGTATGGCCTACGAAGCTGAAATGGTAGATTCCAAACGTGAACACCTCCTTGTAGATGTGGCAAGCTAATGAGCCCAGGTCCTGGGAGCCGGAACCGAAACGACCAGCAATACGCTTGGCAACCTTGTTTTCTACGTCCTCTCCAACCCCAAAATCCACGAGCGCCTCCGAAACGAGCTCCTCTCCTGCTCCACTGCCCCAACAGACGAGCTGGTCGACTTCCAAACTCTCAACAAGCTGCCCTACCTCACTGCAATCATCCAAGAGTCCCTTCGCATCGCCTCTCCCGTGTCGGGGCGCATGCCTCGCGTCAATCTGACCAGCCCGATGACTTACACGACGCCCGGCCCGCATCCGAAGACGTACACGTTCCCGCCCGGCACCATCATGTCCATGACGCAGAGCGACCTGCACAGCAACTCGGACATATTCCCCGACCCGGAAAAGTTCGAGCCGGAGCGGTGGCTGCCCGCGATAGACCCCACGTGCACCGTCACCCCCGAGCAGCGCAGGCTCATGGACCGGTACTGGGTGCCTTTCAGCCGCGGCAGCCGGAACTGCATCGGCCTCGAGCTGGCCAAGCAAGAGCTCGGGCTGGCCGCCGGAAACCTCTTCCGCCGCTTCGATCTCGAGCTGTTCGAGACGACTGAGCGCGACGTCCGCGCCGAGCATGACTATTTCGCGCCGTACGGCCCGGCGGATAGCGAGGGGGTCAGGGTGAAGATCAAGTACTGAAGCAAGAATGAGAGCTGTAATATTCATTCCTTCTCATAATCTAGCCTGCCATTGTCAACAGTTCGGTGTGAACGTCGTGCCGGTCGCCGATATCAGCATCTCCTGCCCTTTATCCACGTTCTTGCTGAGCTCCTCACCCATCCAGATAGGCTGACTTTCGTGCAATTTGTCCTCGAGTTCGATGATCTCGTTCCCCGCCACGAAGAGCGATTTGCCGTTGACATCAGGCCTGACGACTGGTAGGAGCAGAGCGCGCGCCACCCCCTCTGGCTCGTTCGCTTGCAGCTTCCACTCGTCCACCCACGAACTTGTCAATTCCCTCGTCATTGCGGTTTTAGTCATCCAGGGAGCCACCATGTTAATAGTCTTAAAGCAACACGTCAGATCACATACCTGCCAAAATGACCACGAAATAGCACAGCGAACAGCGAGGGGGAAAAAAGACTTACGATGTTCCTCCGGACCAGCTGCGTCCTCAACCCGCGCATCAGCCCCAATATCCCCGCTTTGGACGCACAGTACAGATTCAGCGGCGGCGTGTCGAGGAAGCTCGCCGCGGACCCCGTCAGCACTATTTGGCAGCAGCTGCTGCGCGTTTCGTCGTCGTCGGTCTGCTTCTGCCGCTTGGCGAAGAAGTGGGCCGCGCACTTGACGGCGTAGACGGCGCCGACCAGGTTGACGTCGAGCACCTTCAAGTCGGGCGGCAGCAGCTCGCCCGTCGCCGCGTCGAAGTCGTTGGCGAGGAAGTCCTCGCGGTTGATGCCCGCGTTACTAATCACGGCGTCGAGGGCGCCGAAGGTGTCGTGGGCGGCCTGGAAGAGGGAGAGGACGTCGGGCCAGGAGGATACATCGCATTTGCGGAAGAGGACGCGGCTGGTCAACGCAGGTTGCTTTAGTATCTTGGGTTTACGTGACGGGTGGGAGAGCTAAGGGAGTTGAGGACGGGGCCTGACTCTTTCAGCTCGGATGCGAGATCTTGTCCTGAAGCCTCGTTCCAGTCGCCAACAGCTACTTTTGCTCCGTTTCCTGTGAAAGTGGGGATTAGGAAACGTGCGACCGCTTGTGCGACCAAAGAGGTTGTTGCTCTCACTGTGCGCCAGCTTCACTGTCTCCAGACCAATGCCGCTCACAGCTCCGATTATCAAGATGGTCTTGTCCTTGAGCTTGGCGAGCTCTGCATCATCGAATGCGTATGTCGTCATTTTTCGGGCTTGGATCTGACGAGGTTAGGTGAGAGTCTCAAAGGTCTTTTAGCTTTTCTCCAAAAAGGAACCCCGCCTGCCGGATGAGGATCTTCCCGTGCCTACTACCGGGTCCACAGTTAGGTAAGCCCACTAATGCTAGCGCATTGCTCCCTATAACGAAGGTGTGGTATCCAATAAGTGGATTGGTCCGACTAACTGCGGGGCCATCCCCTGTCTCCTTCGGCGTTGATCCCCACCAGCTCAAGTAGGACCCCGCAATGTCACGATGGGTCCCATTCTTGTTCCCCGCATTGACTTCCCCACAGCTCATGAATTTTACACAATGATACTTGAGCAGGTAGAATACAGAGACGAGCAAAACGGCTTCTATAGACATAGAGGTTTGGTAGTCCAGACGCCTTTCCGACCTTCGGCCCTTCATTAACAGTTCAAGATGCTCTAAATCGGAGGCCTTGCTTTGATGTTCACCACTGACACCGCTGAGGGATGAAGGAATGTCTGAGGGCTCGCGCGCTCGCGCGTTCGCGCCGAACTGCGTTCATTCCACGTAATGCTATGAACGACATGTGGCCAATCGGAACCGTGTTGTTGGTTACATCCGCGCGTATTGACGCGCTCTGACGGTCAGCCAGGCAGAGAGTCTCAGATTGAGCGCGGTGACTCCGGAGCGCGTTGTAGGCTGTAATCAGGCAGGCAGAGCGTGTCCGTCGAAGCGCATTGGCTGCTCTATCGTGCGGCTGACCAGATAGCGTGTCCCTTTCGCGCACCCCGCGATCGAACGCGTCCCGCAGAGCGCGTCACTGTCGCATTCTTTCCGGTCGAGCGCGTCCTTATCGAGCGCGTTGACCGCTGCGGCTCGCCATCGTGCGGCCGGTAGGGCAGTACGTGCCGCTCAAATCACGTCATAGGATGGCACCACTGGACGCCTTTCTCCGCAATATCCCGTCTATGCTAGCAATTGTCAAATCGCTGGAGCGAGACTCCGAGATACAACATGCTACTTCGCTCTATTCTGCTCTCAGTGTGGCCTCACTACTTAAACAGATATCTTCCCAATGGATGCCTCTAGCACCAGATCCCTGGATGACAATCACCTATAAAACAACCCAACATGACTCTGTCGTTTGAGAGAATTATTTCTATTTTAACCCTCCTCGTTCAGCTTGCGACGTTCTTATACGGTAACAATGGTGGAAATACCCAGCGCCTCCGAGGTGAGAGCAGTGCAACCTCTACCTCAGTTTTGAACATCCTGACTTAAGGTAGACACTGTCACGGTCATATGGGGTGGCTTACATCAGCTTGTTACCACCAGCCACCAGCAAGCTTGCAGAATCGTTCACAGTTGCAGAAGGCTGTACGATGACACTGACCAAAATGGGTTAGTTGGTATCTTAATCATTTCGTTTTCGAACCCGCTAACAAGAATGCAGCAACAATCGATTCATTAGTTGGCGTCTTTCTCTAGTTCGTCACTTTGCAAGAGTTCAGCGGGAACACGAGATACATGCCACGGCTTAGCCCGACCATCAACTTTCACGAATTATTTTGAATCGTGCTGTCGGGTTCACGGACACCGAATGCGTACGTTCATTGGATTGATTCTATTCAGAACTCGATCGAATCCCCGGCGCTTCTTATTCGCAAGCTACACACTGCTTGCCTAGAGTCTAGCTATTAAATTATTTTAGAACAACATAGGTTGAGCATAGGCGACAGGGATTACAGTGAACAGGTCAAATGGATTGGGTTCTTGATCTACTAGCGTATCAGAGCTTTAGAGCGGTATATCGGGGAACAATGAGATGAAAATGGCTAGTAATCACCTTTCTTTGCACAACTAGCTATCGGCGAAGATAGTAGCTGAAAAGGCCGCAGGAACGGCACAGTATGTCGTACAAACGAGGCGCAGCGGTGACTTCGTAATCACTAGCGGGTGACCTTAGGCCAGCCCTTAACCCAAACGCAATTAATGCGATAATTGTTTTTGTCTCTAGCCGTTGATAAATGCAAGAAACTTCTTTCTATAGATGATAATACTAAGACAATTTTCCGGGCCTCTAGCCATTTTATTGTGGTTCAGGATGCTTTGTCATGTAGATGGTCTTAGTTTTGGTGTTTATCGTCGTCCCTGCCGTCAAAGGTTTTGCGACAGGTCCGAATCTGATGGGAGAAAATAGGAGTAGCTGGATACTGTATGCAAGGAGAAGGCAAACAACAAAGACACGCCGCCATATGTCAAAGGTCGTTGTGATGAGTGACTTTAAGGGTGGCGAAAACATTGTTGATACGGGTGTGTCAAAAACTTTAGGACTATAAGCATAAGAGGCTGTTGATCTTCGACAGAATTTCAGCAAGCAACTGAACAATGCCTGACGGCCAGATTTAGGAGTGAGATTTGCGGTTGCGTGAAACTGGCGTGCGGGTGATGTCATCGTTCCATGATCATGGTGCTTGAGCGCCGCATGGCAAAAGGACGCTGCGGCGTTGAGCACTTGGAGAGATTTTTGACGTGATCCGGGGACATTAACCGCGAACCGCTCCCTGCGTGTCCATCGGATAACTGACTGATCCAGCGTGCAGTCAGCCAGGCAGAACTGCACCACTACCGCCCACGGCCACAGCATGTCACCGCCTACACCCTCCCCGGCGTGCTGCCATGGTGCACCGGACGTTGCAGGTGCTCCAGCATGCATGGAGGCAGGCGCGCGGCGGTCGAATATGCTGGCCACTCTTCGGAGAGCGCTAGCTGCGGATATTCCAGCAAAATGCCAACAAGGAAAAAATGCAGAAGCTCATTGGAAGACCTAGCATGCAGCCGGCTAAGAAGAGCGTTCGTGTCGAGGTGTTTGACCAGCACGCACGACTGACGCGCAGCTCACCCCAGCTCCCTCCTGAACGCGCAACGATAAGCCCCAACCGGGCGCGCAGAATCGAGCTGGCAACCCCTGTCGAATGTGCATGTTACCCGCCGTGCCGGCCGGCCGTAGAGTGCGCTGCATAGGCCGGCCGTCGAATGCGCCCAAGCAGGCTGAGCCTCACCTGCACGTATGTATGCCCTAGTCTGACAGCGTCCAATCCTCACGTACCCAGCGAATCACGCTACGCATGCAGCCCGGTGGCGACACCCCACCCCGAGGCCTCTATCAAAACAGCCTACCACGACTGACAAAATTCAGCTTCAAGCATGGTCTCCTCTCAATCAGATGTCGCTACTTAAATAGGTTCGTTCCCAGTGCACAAGTGTAAAACCAGACTCTCTTAATCTATGGTCAACTGTGAGTAACCAAACATGACTCTATCTTTTGACGGAATACTCTCCATTCTCACACTTCTCGTCCAACTTGCAACACTCTTCTACGGTAATGATCGTGGAAATACCGAGCGCTTCTGGGGTAAGAGCAGCCTGATCTTGATCATAAGTTATGGAGAATTTTAACGCAGTTAGTAGGTACTACCACGAGGATATACACCAAATTGTGCCACCTTGCTGCTATCATCGTCGAGGGGATTTGTGGAATCGTTTACGGTTGTGGAAGATTGTGCAACAATACTTACCAAAATGGGTTAGTCTGTAGCTTGTCTTGCGCCATTTCAGATGGTCATTTTCGAGCCGCTGACAATGGTGTAGCATCAATCTGTTCTTTTCTTCGCACCTATCCTTAAGGGATTTGCTTGCAAGAGTCCGGCAGGAACATGAGGCCGACGCCATAGCCTAGTTCGACTGTCCGCCTTCACGGCACCGTATGAAGCAAAGCTAAAAACCATCGCAGGAGGCCGCCCGACCATGAAGAAGGGAACAACTCGCGACCGTGAAGCAAGGAGGCGCAGCTTCTCAAACGTCCCGCAGATAGAGTGAAATTCATCCTCCCTTCAAACATGATGCATATAGCAATTTTCCCTTCCTTTTACTATTAATCTAGCAGAGAGCATCAGCCGAAGTGAACACCGGAATGGCCTATCGTCAAAAGCAAGAATACACAGACTTCTTGGTTGTGAAGTGGAAATGCAGCCTTCTTTGCCGCGAGCATTCCGAGTGACACATGATCAAATATGATTGGTGCTCGTATTTGAAGGTTTCACGAAGGCTGCCGTGCTGTTGACAAGTCAAGCCTGGCTTCGACGGCATTCTACTACACCATTGGCTGATCACCTCACCCGCACTCCGAAACCCTGTCCGATACCATTTTCCTCCTATTCGCCGCCCGCCCCTGACCCGGTCCGGTCCTCACGAAGATCTCCCGCCTACATCATGTTCATCTGCTATCCACCGCTTTTAAGTCATCGGTTTTCCAGCACGTCGGTACTGGTCAGTCTTCTCAACTTTCAAGCTAAGTGCCACTGACCACCCTCCATCACAGACTACGCCGCCATAGGACCTAATCAAGAGCAGAGCTACCATCTCATACCATAGTGATCGGAGTGTCGCTTTCAGTCGAGACAGTCATCGCACTCATTTCGCTCGGGTTGCAATTTATCGCCATGGTCATTAGTCACTATAACCGTAACAGACTTTCGAACCGTAAGTACAACTTGCACTTTTCCGCCTTTCATTAGCACCTCAGACCGACTTCTGACCACGTATTTCTTCCTCTCTATTCTTTCGTAAACGGTACCGAAGGCCAGATAGTGGTCGACATAATAGGATAATCTTGTTATTTGAGGCTCCAAGTGCCCCGGCCCCTTGTCAGTGATTCACCTCCACCATTGTATTTCCCACCGCTGATATTCAATTAGTACTACCGGTCCATATACCCGTCCGTCATACCTGATGATTCGAGACGCTTGAGTCAGGCGTTCAAGATCAGAAGAGACACCTGTCTATGCAATCCATGAGCGGTAATGGTACTTTGAAGATCGGTAGGAGGTTCATCGTGGCTATCACAACGGAAACCTGTGTTATTTGCAAGCATTCGGCTATATATACCCTGGAAGAGACCCTTGTCAATGTGTAGCGGGCTTGGAATAGGACTGGTGTGACCCCACATTTTAACCCCTGTTCATCTCCAACCCACCTACCGAAACCGGGGCGGGCTCTATCTTGACCGAGAGAACGTTTCAGGTAGGCCGTGCGGGGATGAAAAACTGCATCGTGCACGGGACTATCCCCGTGCCATCCCCAATTCCCCCAACTGTTCCCCAGGAGTGACCCCATTAGCACCTTCGCACTTCAGATCTATCGCCGACTCCCGTATCCTGTTGTTTTAGGTAACGATATAGCTTGTGAATCTCGTTCTGGTCGACAGAGGATGCTTCCGTCGTACGGCACATGCAACTGACACAACAGCTCGACCTGACAATTTCATTCGCCATATTCTTCTGCTTTACACAAGAAGATGGGTTTCCTCGGGATTTTGGAAGACAAGCATCTTCTTCATGTGCCTGCAACGGTCATACTCGAAGAACAACAGGAGCAGGAAGCATCCCTATTCAGAGGCGAAGGGTTAAAGCATGGAAGCGGCAGACACGCACACATTGTCCTTGTTCCTCAACCGTGAGTATCATGCGTTATTTAGTTCCTCTAGACGGAGATCTACGCTGACTATTGCATCAGCTCGGATGATCCGAATGATCCACTGAACTTCTCGTCCACAAAGAAGTTGATCATGATGCTCATTGTCGGCTTTGGTTCCATTTTGTATGCTGCGACTGTCGGTAAGTGTCCATAGCCGCCAATCAGACCGCTGATTAACGATGTAAAGCTCCACTTCTCAGCCCTGGCCTCGTCGTGATTGCTGCAGAATTCGATCGACCTATCGGGGATATCACTGTCATATCCGGCTATCGTGAGTGTGCCCGAACTGGCCGCGCGACCGTCACTTATTCATCCCAGTGCTCTTGGTTGTCGGAGCGACCGGTCCCTTCGTCTCCGCCTTCTCGCGCAAATGGGGAAAACGACCGATGTTGCTCCTCTCTTCACTGTTTGGCCTCATCGGAACCATCATCGGCTCCTGCGCAAACACATATGATACACTTCTCGCGGCACGCATTGTCCAAGGCTTCAGCATCTCAGCCTTTGAGAGCCTCATCATCTCGATGATCGGAGATCTCTACTTCGTCCACCAGCGTGGACACTTCATGGCTATGATGCAGTTCATCATGGGAGCAGCGTCCAACTTCTCTGCTGTCATCTGTGGACCCGTCACTGCTAATCTGGGATGGAAATATCTCTTCCACATGTTTGTAAGTCGCAAAGGATGGAACGGGCCCCTGCCATGCATCTTCGGTCAACTGATCCGAGATATACAGATACCCTTTGCCGCCATCGAATGCATCCTCCTCTTCCTCTTCGTCCCCGAGACGCAATTCATCCGCGACCGTCGCTACGAGCTGGACGAAATTGCCGCCGACGACACAACAACCGTCACGACCCAAAAGCGAGAAGACAGCACGCACATCGAGTCCCTCGAATCCCCATCGCAAGGAACCGCGACCGCCGTGCCCGCACCCAAAACCTTCTGGCAGCAAACGGCCATCTTCACGGGCACCTACTCGGCCGACAACTTCCTCCAACTCACCATCGCGCCGTTCGCCGTCTGCCTCAACCTCGCCGTGCTCTGGATCGTCATCAGCTCGGGCATGGCCGTCGCCTTCGTCGTCGCGCAGTCGTACGTCATGGCGCAGCTCTTCTCGGCGCCGCCGTACCTGCTCTCGGCGTCGGGCGTCGGGTACCTGTCGATGGGGCCCTTCATCGGCGGACTGCTCGGCGCCCTCGCGGCGGGGGCCGCCAGCGACCCGCTCATCGCGTGGGCGGCGCGGCGCAATAACAGCGGCGGCGGGGCCGTCTACGAGCCCGAGTACCGGCTGCTGTTGGTCGTGCCCGGGCTCCTGATGGGGGCCGGGCTGATGCTGTTCGGCTATCTGGCGGAGCAGCAGGTGTCGTTCTACGCGACGGCGACGGCGCACGGGATCGACGTGTTTGGGATCCTGTGCGTTGCGATTGCGGCGGGAGCGTACGGGATCGATGCGTACCGGGACATGTCGTCCGAGATCTTCATCATCGGGATGGTGTTCAAGAACTTTGTGTTCTACGGTTTCAGCTATTTCGTCAACGATTGGACGGCGCGGGCGGGTCCGGCGCAGGTGTTCTATGTTATGGGCGGCGTGGGGTTCGCTGTGGTGTTGTCGACGCCGCCGTTATTTTTCTTCGGGAAGCGGTACCGGAGTTGGTGGCACAGGCACAATTTGTTGGAGAAGCTGCACATCAAGACGCATGCTGAGCTCTGAGGGACGGGAATGTGGGGTAGCTGGCTTTTTGCTGGCTTTTGACAATGATTCTCGCCCTCTGACTTGATTAGGATAGGATATCACACGTCTTCAGACACTTCTGGCTTCCGTGATGATTCGAGTGATGGTAGCATAAAACAATGGTCCCCTAGGTACTCGGGGCCCGGAAGTAACCGGTATGGCTCGCTTGGGTCAGCTAAAAGAAGCACTGCCGGCTGACAGGATGAGGGACAATCAAATATTTGTGGGGTAGGAATGCGGGGGCGGGTAGGTCGATCCGAGCGTGGCAGCGGCCTGTGGCTGAAACCAAGCGTCGCCACCGCCGGCGCCACAAGAGCGGGTCCTCTTGGCTTCATCGTCCTTTACGCCCGTAACCGTTGGCCGGAAAATATCCTGATAACTCTACGCGATACACACCTCACGGGGGGATCAGGATGGCAGAGGAAGCTCAGGGATCTCACGCTGACGGGAATACTAATCAGCCCCAACCAGTCAGACCCGCTGAAGGATTCGCCCAACATCGCGTCACAGCCGAGGCATCCATGCACCAGTAATGCACGTCAATCAGCAGAGCTCCGCCGAAAAGCTCCACTATCACGGCCATGCCGCCCATTAGCCAGGCCCCCATTCTCCTCTCCTTCTCCCTCCTCCTCCTCCTAACACTTCCATCCGAGAGTCCCGAGTCCCGTTTGACATGCCTGGTACGTATGCCCTTCACTTCCGTTTTGCGCTGTACAACCCAGAATTTTGAGCCAGCCAAACAACTAACATTCCGGGATGATCCCCATTAGTCCCCATCGCCGCCGTAGCGGCCGCCGTCGCCGGCGCGGCCAGCGCGGCCGCGTACCTGAACGCCAAATACCACGTCGCGCACGACCTGCGCGGCGAGCTGCAGATGCCCATGGCCATCGCGTACGCGCTGATCCGCGCGCGGAAGAAGCGGCTGCTCAACTACCACGTCCTCGAGGAGCAGGCGGCGCGCCAGCCCGACCACCCGTTCCTGATCTTCGACGCCGCCAGCGATCAGCGCCGAGAGTGGACCTACGCGCAATTCCTACGCGACGTGCGGCGAGCGGCAGCGTGGCTGAAGGACGGGCTGGGGGTTGCGGTCAAGGAGATCGTCGCGCTCGACGGCCAGAACAGCCCGGAGTACATGATCTTGTGGTTTGCGCTCGATGCTATCGGCGCCGTGCCCAGCTTCATCAACTCCAATTTGACCAGCAAGGCGCTGGTGCACTGCGTGACGGTGAGTAATTATCCGATGCTGGTGGTGCCTGATCGGGAAACGAAGATCTCTTGCTGACAATGCTTTTTCTTTGCGTACCTGCAGCTCTGCGAATGCCGGTACCTGCTGTGCGATGCCGAAACGAAGCCATTGGTCGAGCCGCATGAGGCTGAACTCAAAGATTCCGGAGTACGTCCCTCTCAACCACCCCTATCCCTGAGAAGAAGGGCAAAAAAAGAAAACAAAAAAACAACGACAGCTCTCGATACCCGCCCAAAGACACTTCCATGCAACACTCACTAACAATGCCCCCCCTCTCTCCCAGGTCCAAACCGTCTACTACTCCTCCGACCTCACCACCACCTTCCTCCCATCCGCGGACCCAGCCCCCATCCCCGCCTCCCTCACCTCGTCCCTCCAACCCTCCGACCTCCGCGCCCTCATCTACACGTCCGGCACGACCGGCCTGCCCAAAGCAACACAAATCTCGACCCTGCGCGACCTGATCGTCGGCCACGCCGTGTCGCGCAACCTGCGGCTCACTCCCGCCAGTCGCATGTACACGTGCATGCCGCTGTACCACGTAGCCGCGCACGCGCTGTGCACCCTCGCCATCCTGCACGCCGGCGGCACCGTCGTGCTCGGCCGCCGCTTCTCGCACGCGCGCTTCTGGCCCGAGGTGCGCGCCTCCCGCGCGACCGCCATCCAGTACGTCGGCGAGCTGTGCCGCTACCTGATGAACGCGCCGCCGGACCCGCTGCGGGACCGCGACCACGCGGTGACGATGGCGTGGGGCAACGGCATGCGGCCGGACATCTGGGAGCCGTTCCGCGAAAGGTTCGGGGTGGAGACGGTGGCCGAGCTGTACGGGGCGACGGACGGCATGGCGGGGATGACGAATTTGAATCGCGGCGAGTTCACGCGGCACGCGTTGGCGCTGCGCGGCGCGCTGTGGCGGGTGCGGAATAGGGGGAAGACGGCGATCGTGCGGGTCGATGCCGAGGGCGAGGTGGTGAGGGGGGAGAGGGACGGGTGGGCGATCAGGTGTGGTGTCGGGGAGCCCGGGGAGTTGCTGCAGAAGATGGATCGGAGGCAGCCGAACGACGGGTTTTCTGGGTACTACAGGAACCCCGGTGCCGGGAGTAAGAGGAAGTTGGAGGGCGTGTTCGAGAAGGGGGATCTGTGAGTTTCTTTTTTCCCCGCGGTTTCTTCTTTTCCCACTTCCTCCACTGTCCCAAGCAGACCTCTTCCCTATCAATTGTCGTCCTAGAGCACCCCGCTAACACTTCACGCAAAGATGGTTCCGCTCCGGCGACATGATCCGGCTCGACGCCGAGGGCCGCCTTTTCTTCGTCGATCGGCTGGGCGACACGTTCCGGTGGAAGGCCGAGAACGTGTCGACGAACGAGGTGTCGGACGTGGTGGGCGGCTTCGCGCACGTGGCCGAGGCCAACGTGTACGGCGTGGCCGTGCCGCACGCCGACGGCCGTTGCGGCGCCGCCGCCATCACCTTCGCCGACAGCCTGCCACCGTCGGAAGATGCGTTCGACTTCAAGGGCCTGGCCGAGCACGTCGTCCGCTCGCTGCCGCGTTATGCGGTGCCCGTCTTCGTGCGGGTCACGCCGCGGATGGATTACACGGGCACGCTGAAGATGCAGAAGGGCAGGTTGAAGGAGGAGGGCATGGATGTGGCCAAGGTCGAGGAGGCGGGCGATCGGCTGTATTGGCTGCCGCCCGGTGGGGATCGCTATGTGCGGTTCAAAGAGGAGGATTACGCGAGGATCAAGAACGGGGAGGTGAAGCTGTGATTGGCATAGAGAGAAGAGAGACGGAGAAGAGCGGCATGCGTGAAGAAAGGTTAGCGACGTTTGGCATACTAAGTGATAGCGTCAGGGTAATATTTAATGGACAGACTCGAATAATTCATAACGCTCTATCTATCAATAAAAAGGGAAGAAACGAAAAGGACACTAGGGCCGTCCTACTCCTCATCCGGACCCACCGGCCTTGTGCTGGCGGCCAAGTTGCACTGCCTGAACAACCTGACCTCGTCCTCGGCGAAGGCACCGACGACCGAGTGGATGACGCCCTGGTTGTTGAACAGCACCATGTCGCCCTCCTCCCAGTCGTGCGGGTAGACGAACTGCGGCGAGATGGCCGGGCGCTGCAGGCGGTACACGGTCTCGCGCACCGTGTCCAGGTCGTCGATGACGGTGCCGTCGGCGAGATGGATCTTGCGCACGGCGCTGGGATGCACCTGCAGGGCGAGGCGGCCCGTCACGGGGTTCTTCCAGCACATGGGCAGCACCATGATCTTGTCCTGCTCGACGGGCGGCAGCTCGGCTTCGGGCAGCTCCTTGCCCTCGCTGATCATGCCGAGGCCGGTGGAGCGCGAGGCGGCCGTCGACATCCAGACGTAGGGGTGCGGCGCGTACTCGACCTTGCTGGTGCGCACGAAGTCCTTGTCCGCTTGCGACAGCAGGTCGTACATGCGGTAGCCGCTGACGAAGGCGGTGGTGCCGAGCGGGACGTCGAGCTCGTCGCCGGTGCCGTCGTCGTAGCGGCACGTCTGGCGGCGGCCCTTGGGCACCTTGACGGCCAGCAGCGACGTCACGCGCGGCGGGTTCAGGGCGTACAGGGCGGCGTCGATGTGCCAGCGGAAGAAGCGCGTGAAGTCCAGGTCCTCGGCGTCGGGCACGTGCGTCTTGTGGAACTTGCGGTGGTGCGGGTGCCGCAGCTGGATGTTGCTGAGCCCTTCGTACGACTCGACGAGCCCGTTGCCGATGACCTGCACCTGCGGCTGGTGCGGGATCGTCTTCAGGTCCGGGTGCAGGACGGAGCGCTTCGCGTCGAGCGTCTTGCCGTGCCCGTAGTTGGACGACGCCGCGTCGAACCGCCGCGTCAGCTCGTACTGGGCCTTGGGCGAGAGCTGCGGCGTGGTTTTGATCACGACGACGCTGTTGCGGTACAGGGCGTCGTGCAGGAAGTCGAAGTCGGCATCTGCGGGGCTTTGGGTCAGCCTGCTGTCGTTGCGATAGCGGTTTGACGTGTTTTACTTACCCAAGGTGGTTACCGATCCCCGGAGTGCACCCTTATTGTAGAGCCCATTTCATCAAGTACGAGTCACGTTTGTGTTCACGACCTACCGCTCATGTTCTCCACATCAAGGCCGGTGATGACAGCGCCAAAGTCGACATCAGAGCCGGGAGCCCTCGGGAGGGGTTGGACGGACGGAGATACGGAGTGGGGCATTTTGAAGGTTTTAGTGTGACAGCAGCTCAGTGTATGCAGTGTTTGATTGAGGGGAGTTAAAAGTCTTGGAAACAAGCTTTATATAGGCATGGGCATCGAGGGGTCCGGAGGTCTCCTATCGCAGTGATCGTCGTTGCGTAAGGGCTTGGATTACAGAGCGGAGGGGCAAAGCTCGGAGGCCACCGACGGCCTGCGGTCTCGGCCTTCGGACTATCGTCGTTTGCCGAATCGCTACCGGACTTCTTCTCCACGGCTCCGTTCAAGACACCTTTTCCCGTGTTCTTTGTCCTTCAGCCACTTTTGATTAATAATTTTTGGTACGAGAGAGATCAAAGAATGCGAGAAACCCGCGAGTACACTAAGGGGAAGCGCCACTGCCTGTTGAATCCAGTCCGATAAGCCAGAGTCACGTGATGGCGCGTCTACCTGGTGTTCCACTTAAAATGCTGACATGCTAGGTTTCCGTCCAGCTTCCTCTTTGAATTCCACGGCGTGGAAGTCATCTTGAGTCACTCTCTAAGCCCAAAGAAGCGGAGTCCCCACATTCCGCCATAATGTCCGAAGGATTCGTACTACGATTGACCCCGCAAGCAGCAGTTAAGAAATTGAAGCAAGCACTCTTCTAAACCATCTCTCGTATCTCTCGCCGCAAACATGTCCATCCAAGACTCAGCCCTCCCACGCGGTTCCCTCGTCCTCGTCACCGGCGTCAACGGCTTCCTCGCCAGCCATGTGGCCGACCAGCTCCTCCACTCGGGCTTCTGGGTCCGCGGGACAGTGCGGTCTCTGGAGAAGAACCAGTGGGTGCAGGACTTGTTCGACCGGACCCACGGCGCAGGCAAGTTCTCGCTCGTCCACGTCCCGGACATGGCTGCCGACAACGCCTTTGATGACGCTGTGAAAGGTCTGCTTTTTTTTCTCCATATCACGGCTTGAGTGAATCAACATAGGGACATACCGCCTGACGTTTGTATATAGGTGTCTCTGGCATCGCCCACGTCGCTTCCGTCATGGGCGATTCGCCCGACCCGAACGTTGTGATACCGACTGTCATAACCGGCGCCCTCAACGCGCTGCGCTCCGCTGCCAAAGAACCCGGCGTAAAGCGTTTTGTGCTGACGTCTTCCTCCACTGCGGCCTACTCACCCAAGCCTGGAGTGGCGTTCGACATCACCGAGAAGTCGTGGAACGAAGAAGCCGTGGCCGAGGCGTGGGCGGACCCGCCGTATGATGAGAGCAGGGGTTTGGCCGTATATGCGGCGAGTAAAACTCAGTCGGAGCAGGCTGTGTGGAAATGGGTGAAAGAGGAGAAGCCGGACTTTGTGGTTAATACGAGTAGGTCTTGCGTAGCCCGCCTTCTCCAAAGCTTTGATCTATGGGAGGGCGTTGCATGCAACAAATAGATGGGAGCTGACCCCATTCTGCCTCTTAGTTTTGCCTAACTGCAACTTCGGGAAGAGCCTCGATTACAAGCATCAGGGACACCCGACCACATCCGGATGGATCACCGAGCTTTTCAAGGGCGCATCAACAGAGGCGAGGCTCAGCACATGGAAGCCTCGTAAGTCGACTCTCTTCCCGCTACTTCCAACATACGTAGACTGACCAGCATTCCTCAGAATACTTTGTCGACGTACAAGATACAGCACGCCTCCATGTCGCCCTCCTAACGCGCCCCGACATTCAAAATGAACGCGTCTTCGCCTTCGCAGCGCCCTGGAACTGGAACAGCCTGCTGCGCATTCTTCGCACCATGTTTCCTGGCCGAAAGTTCATGGACGAAATTCCAGGTCTTGAGGATGATCCCAGCGTCATTCGACCGGCCGCGAGGGCAGAAGAAATTTTGAAGTCCATAGGGAGGCCCGGCTGGACGGGGTTGGGGGAAAGCCTGAGGGGAAACTTGGAAGAGTATTTGTGACCGCTATTGAGATAGGATGGCTTGTACAGATGGAGGAAGACGAGGACTGGTGGCATCGCGGAGAAGGCCCGACTTTGGTTATGAGGTGAAGACCCACTGCAGTTGAGCTTTTCAACCCATTTAATCTTGTCCTGGATGCGCGACTTTACTGATTGTCAAAATGCTTCATTTTCCCCCCCTCTGGTGACAAGCCTGGTAATCGGAGATTACACCAATGAGCGCGGGAGGGGGCGGACGTCTGAACTTCTGAGGCAAGAAGTTCGCACAGATTGAGTAATAAGCCCTGCCATGGGGATTTTGTTAGGCTGATACTGCTCATGTTCCATGCAGAAGTTGACGTGGCAGCTCCACATTTGCACCGCTGGCCATCGCGCCACTCCCTTAAACAAACATTTTCCTGCACAGAGAATTCATCACTCAAAGTACACTGAATTCACACTCCGCCCGTGGGAATTAACCCGTTCCCCAATTCAGAAGTTCGCCGATATCGATGGCTACTGCAGTACCGAGTCGAAACCTTTGGTGCCCGGAATGCGAACATTTAACAATCAATGGGGCCTTTGGGCAAGTTGACACGTTCAACAGAGGATGCCCATTTTGTCAAATCATTCTTCGTTTCTGGGCCATCTTTGGTTCATCCTGTACGGCAGAATACAGATTGGATCTACACCAATTATCCATGTGTAGATTGCATGAAGATGACCGCGCGATGGTCAGAGAGTTTATGCGAAGCGGACATACTATATCCGTACTCGCGCTCTCCACAGCATCAAATCGTCATTTGCCAAAACCAGTTCCGCTGACAGAAGTGGGTTGTGTATTAAGGGTAGGGAGCCAAGCGTACACCAATGGCAAGACACAGTTGGGTCGAACAGACTTCCAAAACTCCGAGATCGATTTCACTCAGCTTCGAGCATGGATGACCCAGTGCCGCTACCGCCACCACAGCAGCTGCGCTAAGCCCACCTTCCCTGGATTTCTATCCGGTATGCGCGTCATTGATGTACACACTAGAGACATGGTGTCTGCCACTCTAGACTTCAAATACGCCGCACTTTCCTACGTCTGGGGCTCCGGGACAGCATGGACCGCACAAAATGACATACCGAACCCCGCCCCTAAAACCATCGAGGACGCTTTGGAAGTGACGAGGAGACTCGGCATTCGTTATCTCTGGGTCGATAGGTACTGCATCCGCCAAGATCGGCCAGACGAGAAGCGTAATCAAATCAGCAACATGCATCTCATATATTACAACGCGCGCATCACTATCGTAGCCGCGACAGGTTCTGGACCGGAACACGGCATTCCAGGGATCAGGGGAACTCCAAGGATTCCACAGCCGTATATGGACCGAAAAAGAGGCTTCGTTGTTGCCACGTTCCCTCATCCAACCAGCGTGATCAAGAGATCAAAGTGGGCTTCGAGAGGCTGGACGTACCAGGAGGCCGCAATGTCCAGGCGGAGGCTTGCTTTCACCGCCTACGGAGCATATTTCGAATGCAATGGCAAAGTCTACTCGGAAGGGATAGAGGAACCGATCCGCCAGATAGTGCTCTGGTCACCACACGAGCTCCGGCCACGGAAAAACGGCGGGATTAGCGCCTGGTCGTCGCGCAGCATCTGGCAGCACATATCCGAATTTTCCAAGCGCGACGTCTCGTATCAAGAGGATAGGTTGAATGCTCTTCTCGGAGTGTTTGGTGCCCTGGAGACATCAGGTACGCTGAAAGGTCAGTTGTGGGGCATACCGATGCAGGCTTTTTCTGTGCCGGTATTTGTCAAAAACTTGATGTGGGAAGCGAAGGGCCCGAGAAGGAGGAATCATCAATTTCCCAGTTGGTCCTGGACCGGATGGGAAGGTGAGATTTTCAACCACCAGAGATTCCCTTCCGATACACCAGTCACGCCGCGAGAGCATTTCTACGTCAATTTCAATGGAGTATGTGCATGGGTTGAGCTCTTGAACGGAACCACTGTCTTTATTGAGAAATACCATGAAGTCTCAAGGACTAAGGTTAAGAATGAGCTGCTGTCCACGTACATCCACATAAGAGCTCCTACTTTCAAGTGCAGGTTCAAGCTCCAGCAGGTAGAAGATCGATATCATTGGTCACCTGTTGTCGTTATAGGCGCGCGAGAGCTTGAATTTCCATCTGTGGAGCTTTTTACGCTGTGGAAGGTTAAGGGAACAAGTCTCGAGGAAAGAATGACCTCGGAGACATGGGACATCATTTTTTGGCAGATACACTGGGACAGAGCTTTTTTCCTGGTATTGTACCGGTTCGATGACTATGTAGAGCGTTTTGGGCACTTTTTTGGTGGATACGATATGGTCAAGAAGGTTAAGCCCATTTCAGTAGACCGTGTTTTTAGATTAGGTTAAGACTTTGCTTTGCTGTCAACACATTGATTGGAGTCATTACATCTTAGAAACGAAATTACTCATAGCACCACTGCCAGGGCTGCTCCTCAACAAAGTCTCTTCTCAACTCAAATAGATATCCAATCTACTCATCCCCCACCCTCTCAAACTTTGGCAGTCTCCCCACAAACGTGTTCCACCCCTCCTCCGTCATCAACGGCAGCTCCTCCGCATACTTCTCAACCGCCAACCCATCCACCACCTCATCGAACCTTTCATACAGCGCCGACAGCGCCTCCTCCTCCCTCTTCGCGACTTCCCTCCTCTTCCACCCCAAACTCTCGACAAACCAGCTCTCCGCCCGGCCCACGCACCCCGCCTCAAACACGGCCAACACATCCTCCGCCACGCCCGCGCTCCTCGCCGCATCGTACGCGACACTCCACCCGACCGCCTCGGCCACGGGCATGCACAGCGGCAACACCCGCGCATTGAATTCCGGATCATTCACATCCCTCGACCCGCCCTCGGGCAGCGCGTCGAACACCTCACGCGCCTCGGCCAGCAATCCAGCGGCCAGCTTAGCCAGCGGGGCGTCGGGAAAGGCGACGGGCGGCAGCGGGTGATCCCTGTGCAGCAGCAGGTCGGTGACGAGGCGGATGGCGATGACGACGACGTCGCCCTCGGCGAGCGAGTTGCCGCGCATGAGGTTCTGGCAGGAGACGACGGCGTTGTGCTCGTACAGGCCCTGGGCGCCGCAGCGCTCGGCGAGGGTGGTGAGCGTGGATTGCGTCTGGGCTTGGATGGCCGTCTTGAACGAGATGGCGAGGGCGGACTTGAGCGCGGTAGGGGTGGCGGGCGAGGAGAAGGTTGCGGTGGTGTGCTGGGCGGCGGCGGCCCAGACGAGGGACTGGGCGAGGGCGTGCAGGATGGGCCGCTGCGTGGTGCGGTAGGCGAGGATGGGGAGCTGGGTGCGGCCGTCGGGCCCGGTGACGGTGCGGCGCTGCGAGTACTTGGCGGCGATGTAGGTGCTGAGCTTCAGGCACGGGACGTTGACGGTGGAGAGCGAGAGGGTGCCGATGCTGGCGCGCGCGACGATGCTGGCGAAGTGCGCGACAGGGTCGGCGGGCTTGTCCAGGGAGCCCAGGAGGGAGTCTTTGGCCAGGCGCTTGTGGTTGAACATTGTCACGGCGTGGTCGGTGGCCTGGGTTCCGGCGCGCTTGGGCAGGGCGTAGGAGATGACGCCTTCGTCCATCTTCTCGGTGTCGTGGAGCAGCACCCAGAAAGGTCGAACGCCCCTGTCTTCTCCGTCGACGATGAGGCGTGCGAATACGATGCCACCGCGCGGCATTCCAGCATCGAGCGTGTTTGGTGACATGAACTTGGCGGCCCGTTCATGGGGAGTGTGGAGGTCGAAAGTACCGTCAGGCTGCAGTGTTGCCGTTGTCTTCAGCTCGTCGGCATCGACTCCCCAGCCAACTTCAGTGAGAAGATACTGGCCATTGATTTCAAACTTCAGAAGCTTGTCGATGATTGGCGCCAGATCCGGTCTGTCCTTCAGGTACCCGCCCAAAGTTCCGACGCAGAGATTCAGATGGGTGGTCAGAAGCACCAAACAGTTGTTGGCGACGGCGTGGATAGTGTCGAGGTGGAAATTCCAAAACTTTGGCGGTAGGGTGAGGATATCCTGAAGGGTGAGGCCTGCACGAAATTAGAGTTGAGGAAGTAGTGACAGGGTGAATGTTGGCTTATACCATGGTGCTGGCAGATCAACCGAGCTCTGTCGTAGGCATTCTTGATGTCTGCCGACGACGCGAAGCCTGTGGGAATCCCCTGTTGAAATGGTTGAAGACTCAACAGATCCTCCGAGATAGACATGATGATAGACAGTAGTGAGAGCGAAGAAGTAGCGTGGGCGGCACGGTAAGGCTTATAAAAGGTCATATTTTGCAAGGCTAAAAATACAACAAAGCAAAGGAGTGTAGTAAGACGTCATTTTTCGGGCATGTCAGCTACGGCGCTGAGCTGAAAGGATAATTCCCAATTGTGACGAGTTGGAGCGAAGGCTGACAGGTACCTCAAGCGCAGGACCAATGACAGGGCGCAGGCAAGAGCCGCTGAGGCTCAGCAATGGGGCGCATAGGGCAAGCGAGATGCCTAGGCCCAAGTCATGCGGCGTGGACGAGGAATGATGCTGCCTTGTATTGGAGGGTAGGCGGGGGCCAAAAAGCCACGGCGTCGGTGTGATGCCTGAGGGCTGAAGTCGAGTGAGACGAAGGAGTTCATGCGTTTTGGAAGTGTCCAGACGCGCAGTTGTGCAACGCGTCGAATTGAAGTGGCAGGCGCAGAAGGCCGAAGCGAAAGCAGACCGAGTCGTATTTCCGAGTGTCTTATCGATAAGCGAGGGCCGGCAGCGGCGTCTTGAAGAATAAAGCCCGCGTTCTAGGCAGCAGTCAGGCCGACACGATCGTCCATTGATCTTGCTAAGCCGCCAGGCTAGGCTCTAGGAACACACGAGCGCCGCGACCGTCGGTAGATCCAGCAGGCGAGGGCTGAGCAGTCCGGGGTTGGTTGCGTGCTCGGGACGTGGATGTGCGTGTAACGCGTCACCGCCACACCACTATTCTCTCGGCTTCCTCAACACCGTCCTCCGTGTCTCCTCTACTAGCACGTCTAGGTCTCACTCCTAGGTGCTACCATGATATCACCCTCCGACGATGCGCTGCCCGTTGCGCATTGGCGAGCGTGCGGCGATAGATGCGAGCTTCTCGCCTCTCCTGTTCTCGACCAGGTCCACGCCGATCGCTACCTCAGCGCCATCCCCGCTGCTGTCGCAATAGCTGTGCTTCTGCTGCACGCAGTGCGCCCTCTTCTGAAACGAAGGCCGCAGTGGTCCAAGCGGTTCGCTGCCGAGCCTCACTCTCAAGCTAGTCGCAAGACATGGACACACTGGACTGCCACTCTATTTTTGCTGTCTTCCATTGCGCTCGTGCTAGCCATCGCCGCCTCTATTCTTCCCCCTCACACCCCTCTCGGCGCCCTCGACGTTGTGCCATGGGCAAGCTTCTCACCACCCTCAATGAAACATTCACGCTGACTAAGCTTCACAGGCACTCGCCCTTCTCATCGTGGCCATTGACCGCCCAAAATCCACTCCTCTGACCCTGCTGGCTCTCCTATTCACCGTATTCGTGTGCCGCCTGGCCGATTTACTATTGACGGCATCTGCGTCAAAGGCCGCAAAAGCATTGGCTATTTCGGAAACATGCATAGCCGCACTCTCACTTCTTGCCATTTTGGGCATGCCCATGCGAGACCCAAACATGTCCACCACTGACATCAGCAAGCCTTCCTCCTCTCCCACTTCTGAATTGCGAAGCCCGGAGGATAACCTCACTCTCTGGCAGTTCCTTTCTGTCTCTTGGATGAGCCCCTTGATAGCTCGAGGTGCAAAGAGACAGTTGCACGACGAGGATGTGTGGTTCCTGCCTTATGACTTCCAACATGACCGACTACACATTCTGTTCAGAGAACTCAAGGGCAGTGTGGTCAAACGACTACTGCTTGCCAATGGCTTGGATCTGATCATCACCACTACGCTTGCCATCTTGGAGTCTGGAGCAAGTAAGCTCATCAGCATCCCTAATTGCACTACCCGGCTGCTGACATTTGCTCAGACCTTGTCGCCCCCGTACTTCTCCAGCAGCTCCTCCGTGCTATTGAACGCGGAGGCTCAGGCCGGAAAGAAGCCATCATCTTCGCCACATCGATCCTCGCTGTTCGCATGGTTGCTGCCCAGTCTGCAGTTGTGTCTTTGTGGTTTTGCAGGCGGTGCTACGAGCGATCCAGGGGCGAGATGATCACTATGATTTACGAGAAAACCTTGACTCGCAAATCTTTCGGTGCACCCGAAGAAGAAAAGAAGAAGCAGGATGAGAGCGAGACCGACCAGTCCTTGGTCGAATCGCCGAAAGGAAAGAGCTCTTTCGCCCGTCTCTGGTCTCGCCTTAGCCGCGCTTTCAGCCGTACTCAGCCCGATGACAAGGCCCACAAAGAAGCAGCAAAGCAACCCGCTTCGATGGGTAAAATTCTCAATCTTATGAGGAACGATGTGTATGAAGTAGCTCAGAGATTTTGGGAATTTTCAGACATTTTCACAAAACCATTGCGGATGGTCATCTCAGTCATTCTCATCTGGAAGCTACTAGGATGGCCCTGTCTATTCGGCGTCACCGTCGTCATCGCCGCTCAACTCATCAACGCTGGATACGTTCGGCTACTGCTGCGCTGGGAGCGCGTGCGGCGTGTCGCCACAGATCAGAGGCTCCACGCGACTTCACAGTTCATCGAAGCCATCCGCCATCTTCGATGGTACGATTGGCAGGATCAATGGCTCAACAAAATCATGGATGCCAGACAGCGCGAGCTGAACCTCAGAGTCATCACAACCACATTGCAGATGCTTATCGGCACCAACAATCTGATGGCTGGCTGCTTGTTTCCCGTCTGCGCCTTCTTCGCATACACTCTTCTCGCCGGAAGGCCCCTCTCGGTGGACATTGCTTTCCCTGCACTGCAACTCTTCAACATGTTGGCCGTTAGTCTTCGTGAGCTCCCGGGTCTTATCACTACATTGCTCAATGCCTCCGTTGCCGTCGGCCGTATCAACGATTTCATGGCTGAGCCCGACAAAGAGGAGGAATACTCGGAGTTGCGCGGAACTGACATTGCTTTCCATGACGCTTCGTTCGCCTGGCCTGGCTCCGCCAATATCGTGCTGGATAACTTAAATCTTCAGTTCACCACTGGGCTGACAGTCATCGTCGGCAAAGTCGGGACAGGTAAGACAGCCCTCCTCCAAGCAGTCCTTGGAGAGCTTGATAAGCGAAATGGTGAGGTTGTTGTGCCGGATGAGATGATCGGCTACTGCGCCCAGTCTCCTTGGCTGCAGCACATGAGCATTAGAGAGAACATTCTTTTCTCATCGCCGCTTGATGAGGCCAGGTATAAGCAGGTCCTGGAAGCTTGTGCCCTGACTCCTGATATGGCAAATTTCAAACACGGCGATCTCTCGGATCTGGGTGAGAACGGCGTCGGCCTTTCAGGCGGCCAAAGAGCCAGAGTTGCCCTCGCGAGAGCAATCTACAGCCCAGCGAGGACGCTTCTCCTGGATGATCCCCTGGCAGCTCTGGACCACAACACGGCCGAGACTATTGTCAACAGACTTTTGCGCGGCCCGCTGGTCGAAGGACGTACCATCCTACTCGTAACTCACAGGGTTGACCTAGTGTGCCATCTTGCAGATCAGATTGTAGAGATACAAGATAACAAGGCGCAGATAATAGATGCCGAAGCGCTGACTGAAGAGCTACACGGACCGGACGGTGTCCAAGCTGGAGCGATTGCCCCTCTTGAGGATGATGCCACTGAAGAGGAAGATAAACAAGCCGACTCGGAGCCGGATAAGTTCATCGAAGACGAAGGTAGGAAGCACGGTGAAGTGATGACGTCGGTCTACTGGGAATACATCAAGGCAGGCAAGATCAGATGGTGGATTGCCCTCATCGTAATCTTCGCCCTGTTTCGACTTGCCAGATTGTTCAACTACTGGTTCCTCAAGGCTTGGGGAGAGGCGTATGATGAGGCTGGCGAACAGGCAATCTCGTTTGGTCTTTCGAGTTTCTTCGATAAGCTTCCGCCCCCTGAAGCCAACGTCCGGCCCTGGCTGCTTTGGTTCTTCATCATCGCCATGCTTTTGTCGGCCATGTACTTCCTTTCCGACGTCGCGCTTCTTATCATCGTGTACACGGCAGGCAAACGCTTGTACAGGGAAGTCATGTGGAAGGTCAGCCGTGCTAACTTCCGGTTCTACGACGTCACTCCGGTTGGACGGTTGATGAATCGTGTCACGTCAGATATTGGGACGCTGGACGGTGGGATAAGTGACCAGCTTCAGAGTGTGGCATGGTACTTGATCGGGTGGACTGCAGCCATTGTCGTGATTGCTTCCGTCACTCCCCTGTTCCTCATCGTCTCGCTGATTCTCACGGCGTGGTTTGTTTACATCTTCATGCGCTTCTTGCCAACGTCGCAAAGCCTTCGTCGGCTCGAGGTATGTACCCACCTACCTTAACAGTAGCAGGCTAACTGAAAAAACGTACAGATGGTCTCGCTAAGCCCGCTCATGTCCAACTTCGGTGTACTTCTCAATGGACTGACGACCATCCGGGGTATGCCCACGCATTTCCCATACTCAGCACCCGCTAACAGTCAATCAGCTTTCCGCGCCCAACCTCGCTTCCAAGACCGCGTCATCGCCGTCACGGACGCGTTCCAAAAGATGGACCACTTCTACTGGAGCCTGCAAGCGTGGCTGACGTACCGCTTCGACGCGCTCTCGGCCTTCTCGTCGTACGGCCTCACGCTGCTCGCCCTCTACGAAGACCTCACGCCGGGGCTGACGGCCTTCATGCTGACGTCGGCCTCCAACTTCGTCCTCTTCACGCACTCGCTGTGCAAGCAGTACGGAAAGCTGCAGATGGACTTCGTGTCGGTCGAGCGCGTCGTCGAGCTGCTCCACCTGGACGAAGAACCCGTCGGCACCGTCGTTCCCCCAACCACCTGGCCATCCACCGCCGACGACGCCGACATCGTCCTCGACGACGTGACGGTGCGGTACGCGCCGCACCTGGAGCCGTCGCTGCAAGGCGTGTCGCTGCGCATCCCGGCGCGCGCCACGTGCGCCATCGTCGGCCGGACGGGGTCGGGCAAGAGCACGCTGGCGCTCGCGCTGCTGCGCACCGTGCGCCCTGAAGAGGGCAGCGGTGGCAGCATCACCGTCGGCGGCGTCGACCTCGCCGACGTCGACGTGCACGCCTGGCGCCAGCGCATCACCTTCGTCGCGCAGGACCCCGTGCTCTTCCCCGGCACCATGCGCGACAACCTCGACCCGGTGCGCGCGCACGGCGACGACGAGTGCGCGGCGGTGCTGGCGCGCGTGCTGAACGAGCACGGGAGCAACAGTGGTGGTGGTGACGACAACCAACAGCAGTGGACGCTGGACTCGCGCGTCGAGGCGGGCGGCAAGAACCTGTCGCAGGGCCAGCGGCAGCTGGTCGGGCTCGGCCGCGCCATCCTGCGCCGCAGCCCCATCATCATCCTCGACGAGGCCACGGCCAGCGTCGACAAGGAGACGTCGACGGCCATCCAGGAGGTCCTGCGCGATGAGCTGCGCGACAGCACCGTCATCACCATCGCCCACCGCGTCGAGGCCGTCAAGGGCGCCGACTTCGCCGTCGTGCTGGACAAGGGGAGGGTCGTGAGGGCCGGCAGGCCCGAGGATGTCGTTGTGCAGGGGTAGGAGGAATCTGTTTAGATTGAGGAATATATCGTAGAAGATGGAGAGGGAGAGAGGCATTAGATCTATGATTTTCATGTGCCTTGATACGATGGATGGGGGAACAAAAATTGGACAGAGCAATGAAGATAACGGCGTTTGTCTTGGATCAACTGACTTCACTTGGCTCGAATGACGGGATGAGTGATGCGACTACATGAGTACCAGCTATATCACGTAGAGAAATCACAGACCACCATAGGTAAAGATACGACTAGATTCCCATCATTATTTCGGCCGAGGTCAGCCTTAGAATCAAGACGTCTATTCATGCTTTTCACTGATCAAATCTTAGCAACAGCCGAACAGCTGAAATGCGGCCTCCCTTCCTCTATCATGGTCGTACTTAGATCACACGGGAGGGATGTATGTTCATTGTTCTCCAATGACATGCCTTGTCGTTTTGCGGTGTAGACGCCGGGGGTCGGACGGGAAGCATGACAAAACCTCCGGGTATGTAAAACGTGCTCTTGGAGCCGAGAGGACTAAGATGGAAACAAACGGCACCAGACCTTTTCTAAAAACAGTCTCTTCCCTCTTGTCCGCATTTCCTCGGTCCATGTTTGCTGGCGTTCGGACTTAGAGCTAGGTCGTGATTTTTTTCCACAGCCACGCCAAGGCCGCGTCATCGCTTCCGACAGCTCCCCGCGTCCCCCCCATTCGGTCCCTTCCGGTCACCGTGCACTGCTACCTTGTTTGCCTCAGAGACACACGCGCAAACCGCCCCACTACCCGCCACCACGCCATCCACACAAGTCACTGCGCCTCCTCATTAATGGTGCCATCAAGAGGTAGTTTAGCTGCTTTCAATCTAGTCCACGTCGTCACCACTCCAACCGTGCTTGCTTGCTGTCGTGTCTTCGTGATTGTATAGAAACAACCTTCTCTCCCAGCTCAATCTGTTTGCCTCCTCAGTCACGAAGCAAGCATCCCCTCGTTTTCTCAACCCTTCGCGGTTGTTGACCAGCCCGGACCAACGTCAAACCACCACCCTAACCCAATTAGGCAAAAAAGCCACACAACCACCACAATGCCATCCACATCCACCGCCGCCAGGCTATCCGCTCTCCTAGCCTCTGCTCTCCTCCCATCTCTCGCCACTGCCCAAACCTACTCCTCGTGCAACCCAACCAACTCCTCGCAATTCCCATGCTCCGCCGACGCCGGCCTCTGCCAAAGCACCGTCTTCGAGTCGGACTTCACGACCGGAGATAACAGCAGCTGGCACTCACTGGCAGGCACAGTGACGTACTCGGACGACGGCGCCGCCTTCACCATCGCCGAGCGAGGTGACGCGCCCACCATCGAGACCGACTTCTACATCTTCTACGGCCGGGTCGAGGTGACGATGAAGGCCGCGCCGGGGACGGGCATCGTGAGCTCGATCGTCGTCGAGAGCAACGACTTGGACGAGATAGACTGGGTATGTCTTTCCTCCCCCCCTTTCCACCTCTTCGTCCCCGAGCCTTTCAATCCACTGACAGGAAAAGGAATTCCTCGGCGGCGAAAACTCGCTCGTGCAATCCAACTACTTCGGCAAGGGCAACACGACGACGTACGACCGCGAAGCCGAGCACGACGTGACGACGCCGCAAGACGTCTCGCACACGTACGCCATCGACTGGACGGCCGAGCAGATCGTGTGGTCCATCGACGACGAGACGGTGCGCACCCTCGCCTACGCCGACGCCGTGTCCGGCACGAACTTCCCGCAGACGCCGTCGACCGTCCGCCTCGGCATCTGGGCCGGCGGCGACGAGGACAACTCGTACTGGACCCGCTACTGGGCCGGCGGCAACACCACCTACTCCGCCGCCGCCGGCATGCCGTGGACCATGACCGTCGAGAAGGTCCGCATCACGAATTACAGCCCCGCGAGCAGCTATAACTATACCGATACCACGGGCGATGCGGATAGCATTGCGTTGGTCGGCACGGACTGCTCGTCGGCGAACAGCACGACCAGTAGCAGTAGCAGCGGCAGCAGCAGCAGCAGTAGCAGCGGCAGCAGCAGCGGTAGCAGTGCCAGCAGCAGGAGTAGCAATGGGTCGGCGAGCGTGAGTGCGTATGCGGCGACGACGCCAGGTAGCTCGAGCACGCCGACTCCCACGCCGAGCGGAAGTTATTCGAGCGGTGGCGTTGAGAGGCTGGGTGGAGGACTGAGGGAGTTTTTGTTTGGCAGCTGTTTTGTTGCACTGCTTTTGCTTTGAGGAGTTTGCGAAGCTCTGGGAGGATGGCAATGACTTTAGGTTGGGAATCTTTTAATGCGTTGATGTGGAGTGATACGACCTTCATGACGAGTATTCAAACATTTGAGTTATCGAAAATTTGTTGACTTTAATGCAACGGTGCGAACAACTTCTATTGCACTACAG
>RHKH01000021.1:288007-318433 GCA_009829795.1 Lasiodiplodia gonubiensis
AAAGATACGGGTGAGAGAAAATCTGTGGAAAACTTTTTACCTCATGTACTCTAACAATACCGCAACCTAAAGAATCCACTGGACTCTTAAATAGTAAACTATTACGAGAATGCTGATTTGAGTTACATTGTTTGCTGCCCGACATCTACATCGGCGTAAGCGTTTCACTCAGCGAGGTAGGCACGAGGGTGAAGACGTCACAATGGCAAGCAGCCCATACAAACGAAGTAAATTTATCGGAGTCTCTTCCGTGACAACTGACGTCTCTTCAATGTGGACCCGTGAGAACCGCCCGGGCGACAGACGGAGAAGTTTGTGATATCATGCATGCACTCATCCGTGCGGAGTGACCTTCTGACCTCACAGCTACTCTGAACCGACACCTCTCTTATCCGTCCTTATAGCAGACAGTTGTCAACTTGTCTACGACCACACCCTCCTATACCGATCCCCTTTAACGAACCCGACTCCCTCAGGCAGAACATTATGGAGCTACCTGAAATGCAATTTCGCGTCGACCTGGAATTAAGGATCCGACACACACAGCCGTGGCGGCGAGGACCGGTTTGTGGATATGCATGGTAGTAGGAGTGCTGAATCTCTCTACCGATTCTTTTTGACGTTTGGAAAGCTGCGTAGCCAAGCTCGGTACTTCGTTGAACCAAGGACGTACTGTTCTTTAAAAGAAAAGAAAAAAAAGAGAGAGAATACTAAAATAGGCGAACGTGATTTCCTTTTTCTTTATTCAGATTCAGACGCCTCCGTCGTGGTAGCAATTGGCTTTCCGTCGCTACTAATGCCAATGATGCGCTTGAAACCCATACTTGAACGCCATTTTGATCTTCCCAAATTGATTTTCAGCAAGCTCGTTTGAATCTTGCCAATAACAATAGCACCAGTCTCTGAGTATGCATAGCTCCCCTTTGGTGGCTGGTTTGACATCTCAAGTAAAGATTGATAGCAAGGGTAGTGGCCCCTTCTGCACAGGTTTCTGACAGACCAACTGGTTGCATTGCAAGGAACGCAGTAAAGGTCGTTGTAGACTTTCAAAAAGTCACCGCCACCACATTGCTGAGACAGCTGTCGTATGCATGGCATGGAGGCTGTGAGAAAGTACTGCTCTTTCGGGATCTCGTTCCAAGTCAGACAGCGATCTGGCTCTTGAGACGTCGGTTGGATTGGGTCCACAAGACTGCTACAGAATAAAACTGCAATGTCGGGTCTTGAAACAACAAGCTTCATCCAGCCAGCACTCTTTGCTGCGTCGATGGTGGCCCTTTTGGAAGCAATGTGCTCTTGAAATTCGCAAATTTCTTTGAACTCGTAGCCGATCAGGTCTTTTTTCTCTCTGCTTTTTGCTCCTATCTGCTGGTCCTTGATGTAGGTGATGCGTGCGAAGAACTCGACTAACAAATGAGAAAAATTGTTTGCCTCGTCTGTTTGGATATGTGCTGCCAATTCGGACCCCATTGCGGACTGGATGGCTTCGTAGGCTGCTTCTCCTCCATGGCAGTGCGGCATAGCGTACGGCATTTTCTCCAGAACATCTTCAGTTTGATTTTGATAGGATGCCCATGCCAAAATCATGTGCAAAACAACACTGAGCTCTGGTACAAGCCATGCTCGCTTTGTTCCAACATCGTAAATCAATGTCGATGCCTGTTTTGCGTTTCTGATCTTGTCATGGATGCGTTTGTGAGCCGCTATTATCCTTCGGTTTGCCGTCTGATGTAGCTGGACCGTTGCGGAGACTTCTGCGGTAAAGAATCCCATCCCAGACGTTCCGATTGTTGCCGTGATCTCATCTTCCAATGTGATTCTATTCTTGTCGTTGTACTCAGCTCCTGATAGCTCCACAGATCGGAATCCAGAATCTCTCGTCCCAAGATGGATTTCCGCGTTTGGCCAGTATCCGACGAACATCCTCTTTTCAGAAAGGTTCTGGATGTGAGACAGATCTGAAATCACCTCGCCAGATTCTTTGACCAAATCCCATAGTGATTCAGAGTCCTCGTCATCTGTCTGAATGAAGTGCCACTGGATGCAGTCATCGTTGGTCGATGCTATTGGAATCAGAGCTGTCTCGTCTCCCTTGAGAAACAATTTGCCGTCGTAGTGACAAGGATGCCATATCAGACCGAGCAACTTCATTGCTTGAAATGGTACCTCAACACCTTTCTCATCGCTTCTTTCCGGTACTGGAAAGCCTACGGCCAAGTTGAACCCTTCAAACATCCGGTGCCAGCACGTCGCAGTAGTTTCGGGTCCTCGTTTCAGTGGAAGCCTTTGTAGTATTTCGAAATAGCCGCGGTCATGGCCAGGTCGAATGAAAGAATCTGAAAATTGGAGATTTCCTTCCTTACATAGATTGAAGGTTGCGGTGAACCATAGTAGCAATTGGGCAAGCTCGGCGGCAAAGGTTTTGCTTCCTTTGGCGGCCACGATCGTCTCCATCCCTGTCCAAACCATGATTGAACCGCCATCAGGATTTCCGAAGGAGCTGTCCAAGGACTGGAAGCGCGGGTGCGATTCTTGGACGTTCGATATAAACATCTCCAGCAACTTGGGGCCGACAGTTGGCCAAAAGCTTTCGACGTATTCCCTGCAGGTCGTAGAGAATGCTTTCTCTGGCGTTCCGCTAACTGTGAGCATGGAGCCCAGAGCTTGGTCTGTCGGTAGCTCACTCAGAACGAACTGCGGTAGATCCAAATGGACCCAGAAAACCGTACATGAGGTACCAATAGCACTGTTCTCCTCCAGGATTTTGCGGGCCTCATTCTCGGTATCCGAGTCTCGAGTGGAGGGTTCTAGTGCTTGCCCATCGGCGGGACTCCTTCCGAGTGCCTCAGAAAAAGGGGTAGATAGACTTTCCGTAGACGCAAGTTGGTCAAGAAAAGCGGTTGGGCGATCAGCCATGAACGATGCGGATCTTGATGTGGAGATGAGCTGCGTAGTCTTTGACTCCCATTTGTCCGCCCGAGATCCAAAATTGTGAAGAAACCGAGCTAGTAGTGTGTAACTACCGCTTTTGCGAATTTTAATGCCTGAGAAGGAGCATGTGGCTGTCAATGTAGTCTCGTTGAAGTCCTTGAGGCAAAGGTTTTGACTGATATCTTGGCAAAGCCAAGTGCCATTTGTAGGCGGCAGCAAACGCCCATCGGCGTCCAAGAGCTCCAACAGCACTTTGTACCTGCCGGCTGCAAGTGTTCCTATATGCCAAGTAGAGAAATTGCATCGAATGGTAATGAGTCCGGGGTATTTCCTCCCAACGGGTACCGTCGGGGGTGACCCAGTCTCGAAGTAAAAGTCGATTGTGTGCTCCGGTGTGCTCCCTCTCACGGTAGGAAATTGGGAACCAAATGCCTCCTCTATTGCGTACTGATCAAAGGGTTCGTCTCTATTAGCAGATGACACTCTCGTTGTTTCCTTGGAAAAGTGCTGATGAATTTGGGGGGAATCCGTAGACATGTCTAAACCACGTCTTGTTTGATAAATACCACCTCCCTTTTTTCGAATATGATGGGTCTCTTGTGATACCCTCGCGCCACAGTCAGCGTTTTGGTGCCTTCAGGAAGAAAATACGATTGGTCGTGATTTCTGGTGCCGCTACATGTGGCTGAATGAACAGTTATCGCACATCTATATATACAAAGAGGGCAACAGTAATAACATGCCGAAGTTCAGCTTTCTTTGTCCCGCTTCCAGTTTCACAACAGGCTTCAACACTAGCGATATGCATGGCTATCCAATCAGCACATTCTTGGAACTTTTCCGAGAGACTTTTTTCTCCATTTCCTACTTCGTTATCTTCGTTTATATTTCGCAGAGAGAGAAGGGAGAGGACATGCTTAAAAGACCTTGTGAGAGAAGCGCACATGTCCACCCAAAAGAGGGCCCCACTTCCGTTCTCCACCATCGTCGTCATCAGTAGTATCTCGCTATCCGGCATTTTCATTGATGTCTGATCTCTCCCATTCCATGCAATGCTTCTTCATCCTCCCACCCCCTCGAACCGCTCAAAGCAAGCTCTTGATCGTCTGTCCAGCCTCCCACGTCTCGCCGCCCTCGAGCGTGGTCCACTGCTTGACGGCGCCCGCCTCGACGCACACCATGTTCTTGTAGCCGTCGTCGGGGCCGAAGTCGCTCATGGCGGCGGCCTTCTCCTTCCACGGGTTCCAGACGACCGTGTCGGGCAGGTTGTCACGGACAATGTCGTAGCGAGGTTTGTCGCCGACGAGCACCGACGTCGTGCTCTGCGGAATGGCGCTGTAGACGCGGTCCGTCTCACCGGTGATGGTCAGGTTGGCCTCGGCCTGCGTGTGCGTGCTGGCGTCGAGCACCTTGTCCGTGTACGAGACGCCGAGGAGACCGGTGATGCTGGTCTTGCTGATGTCCTGCATTGTTGCAAAAATTACAGTCAGTCTTTCAGTCTCATTTCCAGATCTAAGCTCAAACATCCCCGAATGCTGAAGGAGGGGGGGAGGCCATTGAAAACTCACCGCAGTGCTCAGGTAGGTGTGCATCAAGACCTGGAACTCAAAGGGCGACTGGCCCTCGTTGCGCACGTTCATGACCGTCTGCAGGCTGCCGGGGCCCAGGGTGACGCTGTACACCAGACCGAAGTCATGCGGCCACGCCTTGCGCGCCTCGGCGCTCAAGTTAGACGAGTACAGGCCGAAATCGAGCTTGACGCAGTCGTCCGACGGCGCGCCCGACTTGGCCGCGCCCGACTCGGACGTGCTCTTGCCCAGGAACTCCCACCGCGACGAGCGCGCGAAGCCGTGCTGCGACAGAGCCGAGGTCGCGTGGTCAGCGGGCGGAGGACCGAAGACCTATTGCCATTATCTCAGAGTCAGCTTCACTTGCCCTCCCCGCCCATAGATAAGAGGTGTATGTAGCTCAAAGCAGTAAAAGCAACGTACCGGGAAGACGACGGGAATGCCACCCCTCACGGGCTTGGAGCCGTCCAGCGTGGCTTTCTCGCTCAGCCACAGGTTGTCGCTGCCGTCGGCATTCTTCCACGAGATGACAGTGGCACCGTACAGCATGACCTCGACGCTCTCGCCCGTCGGCAGGCGGGCCGTGATGCGCGAGCTGTCGTCGCTGATCTCGACGATGGGCTGCGGCGCGGTCGACTTGGCTGCCGCCGCGTTGGGCAGGGGCTGGGGCTTGTGCGAGCGCTCGACCATTGTCACGGTTGTTATTGTTGGAGAGGAGAGTGGTCGTGGTCCGCGGGATGCGGTCGTTTTTGGTGGGGCAGGTGTGAGAGGTTGAGGGAGGAAGGGTCCAGGTCTGATCGGCCGGAGGGAAAGCGCACGTCTATGTACAAAGGCCGCGAGCTGGTAGCAAAGGGTGACTGGAGAGCCTGAGGCGCAGTTGGCGGTGAAGAGAGAGAGGGCGTCGGTTGGAGGTTGACGCGGTGGTGATGGTAGGTGCGGTGGTGGATGAAGCTGGATCGGCGAAGGAGGGGCAGCACGCCGTATCGCGTGCGGCGCCAGTGCCATCCCCGCGCCGCCAGGGTGAAGCACCAAGCATCGCACCCCGGTTTCAGTCTCACATATCTTCTCGCTTGCTGAGCGAGCCATTGCCCAAACTGGCCATCACTCAGCCCGGACCGCTCTCTGCTGGAGGCGCTTCATGCGTGCTCTCTGTGCCTGACCTTGAGCTTCGCCGCGGGGGATAAATGATGTCATGCCTTCTCCTTCGCCATCACGCCTCGGTAGACGGTACATGCCAAGTCATGTGTGTGTACCAGTTCCAAATCCGTTGATTTATGAGGCTTGTCCATCGGCCAGTCTGTGCAACTACATCAAGTGGTCCCGCCGTCTATCATGCATGCTGTGTCCCTTTTTGTCCCCCAGTATGACTCCGTAAACAATGCAACCTAGGAAGTCCCTGACGGCCCATCCCCCCGTTGAGCCGCTGCGTTCACCTCGCGCTTGACCTCCAGCATAAGCTTGTCAATCTCCGTTAACTCCTCCTGGCCCAGTACTACCTTTTTGCAATCCGCCAACAGCCGTTTAAATCGTTGAATTATGCTCTGAGGCTGAACCTTCGGCCTCTGTGAAATCTCGTCTCCATGTGCTGTAGAACCTTGGCTTGCACCCGGGTGTAGCTCTTGCTGACCCGCCTGTGTTTCATGTCCTGCCGTGCTACCTGTGCTTTCCTTATCATCGTATGATCTTTTTCGTTTTTTCTGTGCTGCGACCTCGGCCTTTGCCTGACCTCCTCCACTTCGTCGTCTTCCACGTGCATCCTTTGTCGATTCTTTCGTCTGCACGCGGGGTGAAGAGTGGCTGCTCGCTGCTGCAAAGGACGCCGAGTTGGATGTCTGGCTCGACTTTCTCGAACCCCGGCCCTTTCTTCTCTTGCGTGCTGGTGCCTCTTCGATGGCATCCTCATTGTGGCCGGTCACATCTGTCGTCTCGTTCTCGTCCGCCTCCGTCGTTTGCGACTGGAAAAGTCTTGACTTCCTTGTACGTGGTGGCGCAAGCGCCGGTTCGGATGGTGCTCCTGACAATCTCGGGGAAGCCCTTGGAGAGGGAGATGCCCGTTCAGCGGGCCTCGCTCCCTTCCTGCGCTTTGATTCCGAGTTTTGCTCTGGTGCTGCCTTTGTGCGAAGGGGCTGAGAGGGCTCATCGTCAGCCTCTTTAGGAGAGCTAGCTATGGCATCGGCCATTTGTTCGTCCATGCTGAAGCTATCCACTTGGATATTGCTGAATACGCTCTCGTCGCTGTCTGAATCAATCGCAACGGGGTGGGCGGCTTCCTGTGCTTGCTTTGAGGACGAAGGGTCATCTTTCTTTGGCCGCTTCTTAGCCTTGATCTCGTCGAGAGTAGTCAGCGACTTGCGCTTCGTGTGGGAGTTGGATTTTTTCTTGTTTGGTTTTCCAGAAGACTTGGGAGTTTGCTGCTTGACCTGCGTTGATTTCTTAAAATCGTCGTGTAGTCCAACAAATGAATCCTCTACCATTGTCTCATCAACAGGAGCCTTGAACACAGCCGGCGGAGGCAGAGATCTAGTCTTGCCAGGAGAACATCGAATGGGAAGCTCAATCGACGAGCTGTCCTTCTCAGTGGGAGACAGCTCGTCTTGACCCTCATCCACGTGGATTTTATTGCGGATCGGTTCCGAGAACGAACCAGCAGTTCCTTGCGGGAGATCCGTGGTCATATCATCGAACGAACCGATATCCTCATCATGCCCGGGTATGCTTAATGCTGATCCCACACTTCGCAGCTGATCTTCATCAACAACCGTGTCGTCGGGTAACACCTGCTTCCTGTTGGTAGACAAAGTTCGACTTTGACGCAGTGCTTGTGCAATCACCTCGTTTTCAAGCTGTTGGGATACCTCCTCATTGATTTCCGAGCTGGACAGGTCTGATTCGTTGCCATCATCGGATGCCGCTGATGACGAGGCAGATCGTTGCACCTTGTCAATGCGGGAGTCGGAGAGATTTGATACATCACCTACAAGCTGGGCGACCATCTCATCGTCAAGCTCCTCCAGATCGCCATACCTCTGACCCATGGTACCCTCGACATTCCGATTGTGCGCCACGAAGCTGTCTTTGATGACACTGGGGTCGGCCGGCAGGTCGTTCTCATCGTCCACACCGGGCGGAGACGATGGTATGTTTGTGTCGAGAAGATGTCCTGCAGCTGAGGACGTTACATAAGACGCCACCAGGCCGTCTTCAGCATGGTCTTGCTTTCGCGATTTCGGAGTTGGTGATGAGCTGGGAACGTCTTGCTGTGCTCCATACTCTTGAAGGTTGAAAATTGGCGTAGACCTCGGCTCTTCTTCGTCCATATTGTAGCCTTGCCCAGGCCTTCCATATGCTGGCAGTTCTAGACTTCTGTTCTTCAGCTGCCTAGGAGGGCTGGAGCTGATGTCAGGGAACATAGCCGCGGTGTCATGTTGCCTCTCCCTGACTTCTCTCTGGTGATCAGTCAGCAATTGAGAGTCCACCAAATCTCCTCTCATTGGAGACGATTCGATTGGCGCAAAGTCGATCTGAGAGTCGTCGTGGCGAAGCTTCGCTCTCGCGGTTGTGTTCGCTGCTGAAGATCCCCGCACCCGCCTACTTGATCTCGGATCCGATTGATCAGGCGACGAACTCGCGGCATCTTTAAGTTGATCGATGAGAGAAGACCCGTGATTCTCGAAATTCAGAGGCTCTCGAACGACATCTTCTTGCGAATCCTCAAAGATCGGCACGGGTTCTGGTTCCTACTTGATATCAGCGCCTGGACGGAAGTAGAGTAAATAACACTAGACTGATTCGACTTACCTCATCGCTTGGATCGTCGGGGAACTCAGGTAGCTCGAGGTCCACAATCGGTCTGAGCCTACGCAAACCTCTCTCAACACCCGGGGGGTATTGCAGGCTAATTTGAGACCCGAAACTTCTGTTCCACATCTCAATGGTTCTATTCACAATGCGCTGCCGGTCACTACGCAGTCCAGCAGTGATTAGAGCATCTAGGGCTTTCAGAAGCATGCTGTCATGGCGCGGTACTCCTTCCACTAGTGTCATAACAGTGTTCCACAGAACATATACCTGGTACTTTGTCAGTGATTTCTTCCACTCAGCGTTGGACGATAAGAACTCACCGCCTCCCGTCCCCCCTTTGCTTCATCTGTGTCACCCGCTAATTTTCGTTCGGCATCTCTTACCCACACCGCAATTCCGTCCTGGATCTTGCGCAACAGCACAGCTGTGGACGATATCGGCCATCTCTGGAGGAGAGCACCAAGTGCGGTAGAAAACTCAATGACAAGATCACCTCGGAGATTTTCCAAGTCTTCATAAGACCATTGTAATCGTGAAACGACCAATTTGTAGAACTGGTTGAACGGATCAAAATCCGCCGGTCTCTGGGGGCCAGTGCTTACGCCCCATAGAGTCCTGCGGGCTTGCTCTATCGTCTTACGATGTTTGGGATGTTCCGTGTGTTGGATAAGTAAGGTTGAATACCGTGTCACAGTGTCGCCACTGGGATTGAGGGTAGGTGATTGCAGTCGCTCGGCTAGCGGCTCCGTAATGGCAAGCACAACAGCGGCGATACCAGCGCCGTCGCTGACCTCGCGTTGAATCGTGGTCACAAATCCTTCGTAAAGCGCACCTGCGACATCAAGGTTCTCTTCCGTGCCGTAATTCAGCCCTCCAGCGAGGATTTCAAAGACGGAACTGTACTCTTCTCCAAGGGATTGGGAAGAGCGGTCAGTGGCTGTAGGAAGGCCAGAATTCCGCAAACACAAGTCTGCGTGCTGAGCGCAGTTACGCCAAACTCCTGATTTGAGCGCGTCATTTGAAGATGAAGAGGATCTGTGTACATAGTTCCGGAGGAGCTCGAGTTTAGACTTCCTTGATGGTTTTGCTTGGCAGCAGAGTTCTAGGAGCTGTTCCGAGAGCCATAGGCAAGCGTCGGTTTCGATTCCAGCAGGAGCGCTGTTGGTGAATAGGTGGAGGAGGTGTAGCAAGGGGGACTGCAGGGGTCCACGGGAGTGAGATCTATGTGAGGGTGTTGGTGCAACTTCGAAGTCTCCGACAGGGTTACGCGATAATATAGGATCCGCGAAGGAGCCAGGCCCAAGCTGCTCCACTGCAGTAAGGACAACGAAAGCGAATTTTTCCATCCAAGTTTGACCAGAGTCATCATCTTGACGGAAGGACTTGGGATAATTCGCCCATAAGCGGTGAAGGAGGTTCATGATATGTGCGCAAGCTTCCTTGAAATCCATGGATGCCGTGACCTCCTTGCTGCCTGCTTCTGCTACTGTAGTCATGAGAGCTGTCCACATAGACTTTACTGGGGTCCCCGATGCGACTTCCTCAGAAGGAGAATTGCAGGTCCAGGGAGCCGATGCGAAGCAAAGTTCGAACGGCTGTAGAACGTTGCCTAATCTTCGGCGCGCCCACCGAGGATCCAGGGCGATGATATTGTCCAATGTGATGGTTGCTGATTCGACGGCCAAATTCTCCCTCCATAACTTGGCTCGGTTCCGTTTGAAGAGTGCTGTTAGAACCTTGCAGGCCATTACAGCACCCCTTCTGTCCCTCTTAATCATCGTCGGGAGGACCTCGACGACAAATTCTTGCCAATAGAGGTCTAATTGCTCGGCAGGCGCAGTTGGAGAGAGAGAGTAATACAGCAAATTGCAGTAGCTCGAGAAGGCAGACCGCTTCATACGCTGTCCATCCTTGTCACCACCTTTTCTTTCAAATTGGGCCACAAGTGCTTGTCGAAGAAGATTCCTGAAGGGTGGCGAGGTGGACTGAGTTGGTCGTATTGCGTAAACAAAGCGATTCCACGCTCCATTGGCCTGGATTGCAACCTCCTTGTTGCTGGAGTTGACGCATTTTTGAAAAACCTTCAGCCAATTCTTAAGGAGTTTCCAGTTCTCAAGCTTATGCCGCCGGTTCTTCAAAAGTAATACCACGGTTGCCCAGATGTGCGGCACATGTTGGCCTACCTCAACGTCCGAGAGCATTTCCATGAGCCGGTCGGTAAAATAGTCTCCATAGGTTTGGCCATCCTCGATTGGTTTTGCCAAAATGTCCATTGTGGTGCGAGAAACCTTGAATTTATCGTCTTCCTTGCCGACGGAGATTCCTGTGACAGTTCCCAGCTCAACGGCCCGCATGCGGATGTCCTTGTTGCTACTCAACAGCCCGTGGAAAATGTGCTGAATCCAGTCTGAAGCTCTGTCGATCATAACGAGCTTGTGTTGGCTTAGAAGAGTCCGGTAGGCCATCATCCTGCAGATAACCACGTTGTTTCCAGAAACACGATCCTCGACATCCTTCAGGGCAGTGACGGCACGGTTTGCGCGGTCCACGTTCATGCTCTTTCCAAATTGTTGCTGGGAAAAGGCGTGCAGAATGTGGTTCACCCACTGCTTTGGAGCGGTTGCATCGCCAAAGATTTCAATCGCTTTGTCCAGGAAGAAAGTGCGAAATGTATCCGGGATGCGCTCTGCGGCGGGCGCGATTTCCATCAAACCCACAAGCAGCTTGATTGCTTGAAGAGCAAGCTGAACGTCCAGTCCACCGGTCTGAGCATTTGTAGCAGTCATGTCCCGCTGCATGAATTGCGCCAAGAGTCCCATCTTGTCTGCAAGCGTCTTCGCATCTGGCTTGCCGTCGTACGTTTTTAAAGTATTGGCCAGAGCCAAGTACGCATCAATTCTGTGGAGCCGTGACTGTCCCGCAAGCTGCTTGACCAGCGTTTCCATCATGGTTGCGAACCCGCTCGGGTTGTTTGCAGGTTGTCCGGAAGTGGGTGTCGAAGGTTGTGTGACGGGCGGGTCGTGCGCCTTCAAGATGCCTTTGATGGTCTTTGGGTCCCGTGGTTGAGGAAGCGGCCGGAGAGGGGAACCGGGAAGTCCACGGCGTGAGGTGGCAATGTCATTGACGCCGTGGTATGCAGTCCACGGTGAGAAGTCGACCTTTTTGCGTCTTCCGGAATCATTGGCCCGCTCGGTGGAAGATGCTGGCGATTGGCGGGTTGGAGTATTGACACAGGCCGGGTCTACGGAGACAAGAGCATCGCCGGTGGCCGCTTCCACCTCGAAGCTGTCGGAGAGGAACTGGATAGCTTCGTCGACGTCCTCCATGCACTTATCGGCTTCTCGGGGAGGAGTTGGTGGCCGCGCAGACATGCTCTCGAATAGGTTCGGTGAAGCGGGCGCCATGGCTGCGCGGACGAGGAAAATAAATTGGCTGGAGAAATCAGGTCATCGCAGGCGCGGAGAGAGCGCGAGAGACTCGGTTGCGAGCAGCTGGAGGCGTGCGTTGGGATGGGACGAGGCGGCTGGACCTGGGCCAGCACAGGCAGTGAAGCAAACGCCGCGTCCGACGCGCCGACGCGAAGTCGCGTCGGGAGCCGCGCGCACTGCCGCAGCCTAATTGAAAGCTGGGGCGCGCCCGTCTCGCTGCCCTCGGCTTGATGGCGCAGGGATCCCAGCTGCAGCCTCCCCTCGCACTTGGGCCCGGAGCAGCGCGCGTCGCGCTCGACCAGCGCGGGTGCTCCCATGCGTCATTGACGATCGCCGTGCTGGCTGATCTCCTGTGCAATATTGCGGACGCATGAGGGCCACGGGTCCGCTCCGCCCACGCAGCGCATCACATGCCCCCTGCCCACCGCCGCTGCGTTGCTTCTTCTGGATGCATGCCGGCCAGTTCAGCAGCCCTGTGCAAGGCGGGCAAGGATGGCCGCAGGCTGACTTGCTCTCATGCCCGCCCCCAGGACACGCAACCAGACCTGATCACTACTCAGCAGCGACTCAATGCGGGGACCCACCATTTGCTCGCTGCCGCACCTAAGATTCAGCCCCGTGTGCCCGCCTTAATGTAAAGACCAGCTCGCCCGCTGCTCCGCCAGACACCACACCTCCCTCCCACCACCGCCCCTCACCTCGATGCCACAATGGCCTCCAACTCAAACGGCGCCTACGCCGCCTCCATTGCGGGCGACAGTATGTCCTCTTCTCGCCGACGCCCGGCCCGACTCCGCGCTGACGCTGCCCCAGACAAGCGAGCAGAAGTGTCCATGTTGATGGCCCAGCTGCGCGCCGACCTGGACGATTCGAGTCTCCTGCCGCACCGTGAGTCTGCCGGCACCCGCGTCCCCCACGCCGCCACGCGCTGACCCGCGCCGCCTCCAGAGCGCAATGCCGCCCTCGAACAGATCAAGATTTACGGCCGCGACGTCCGCGACGCCGACCCCATCTTCACGCCCGATGTACGCCGCTCACCGCCACCCACTGCACGCGCATGCTGAGATGTGATACGTAGGGCATCGACACGCTGGCGCAGCACGGCTTCTACAGCTCCTCCACCGTCACCTCGCGCGAGGCCCTGCGCTGCTTGGCCAACGCCCTGCTCCTACAACCACAGTGCCGACAGATCCTGGTGGACAAGGGGCACGCGGAGAAGGCGGCTGAGAAGCTTAAGGTCTGTATGACATCGACCAAGAAGCTGGTCGGCACGACTGAATCTGCGCAGAGCGACAATGCGGACGATGAGTTCCTTACGTCGCGCATTCTGTTCCTCCTAACCTACGACACAAATTTGGACTTTGATCCCTTGGTCAGGGAAAAGGGATTGGGTGACGCAATCACGCAGGTACGGCGCGGGATTATCGGCCCATGAAAGCCCTCGTTGACACTCGACGCAGAGCATTTACCGGCACTCCAAACGGTACTCGAAAAATGGCAAGAAGCAGAACTCGTCGCCAATGGACGACATGGCTCTTTCCGAAACCCTGAAGCTCGTATTCAATTTAACGCACTTCTATCCGGATTTCACCGACATTTTCTCCAAGGCCGTTCCCGACCTCCTCAAGATTCTCTCCCGCGCGCCCGTTCCCGATCCTCCGCTCCAGCAGCCGATCTGTTACCTCATCAATGCGCTTCTGAACCTTAATCTGGACGACAAGAAGTCCAACGTCTTTCCGAAATGGGACCAAAATACCAACGCCGCGCACCTCATCGAGCTCTTCGACAAGTCCATCACCGCGTACAAGGAGGCTGAGCTGGACCAAGTAGCCGCTCCTTTGGTTACCCTGATCCGGCGCATCTACGAGTTCGCACCGGACAGCGTCAAAAAGTACATGCAATGGCTCCTTTTGCCGACGGAGGATGATCGGAAGAAGCCACTCGGACATACAGACACTCTGTCATCTCGCCTCCTGAATCTGTCCACGGCAGCCATGTTGCCCAATTTGCGGAGCCAAATCTCGTCAATGTTGTTCGAACTCTCAGATAAGGATGCATCGACGTTCGTTCACAATGTCGGTTACGGGTTTGCGTCGGGCTTTCTCCTCAGTCACAACATCGCTATTCCGGAGAATGCCATGGAGGCTTTCGCCAATGGGAACGGGGCTGCGGAAGATGCCGAGGAGGATGAGAAGGACAAGGCCAAGGAAAAGGCTAAGGAATTCAATCCCATCACGGGCCAAAGATGGGATGCCGAGGAGATCAAGGACACGGGTCCTCCGATGACCGACGCGGAAAAGGAGAGAGAAGCTGAGAGGCTCTTCGTATTGTTTGAAAGGTACGCTCACTTCCCAGCCCTGTAAACGCCTGACTCACAATCTCTGCAGACTCAAAGCCACGGGCGTTGTCAACGTCAAGAATCCGGTCGAAGAAGCCATCCAATCAGGGCGAATCGAGGAGCTTTCCGACAGTGATGAGCCTCCGTCTCCTGACTAATACCCTCTTCTCGAATCCTTCTTTTCAGCATACATAGCCTTTTAATGCGCATTAGCGAGGGATGCATTGGTAGGAGTTGGTCAAGCAACAAGACTGGGCAGCGCTTTTCATTGCTCCACAAACGGTCGAAAATTTCAGCGGGTCGAATTTGGGAATCTTTTCTTTCATTCGCATTGAAAGGGGAAAACACTGGTTTCACTGCATACTGTATTACTATTGCTGCTATTTTATTGTAATCACATGCTACAAGGCTTTTCATGTTGGCCTAGTGCAACGCCGAAGCCCCGCATCAAGGGCGAAGATCACAGGACGGGCAGCCCAATCCCGTGCTTTTCCTTTTGGGAGGGGGAGAGATGTAGATTCGTCCAGCTGACGACCGCCTGCATCAATAGGACGGTGGGGGCTTTCGACCGCCGATCGACTGTCCTGCTCGGGGCATAAGCTGCGGTACGCGTGTGATTCCATCTTGCCGCGTGAGCGTTTACCTGTCCAATGGCCTGATGATCTGCCCACTTTCTTTTCCAAGCCCTCTGCTGCCGTTGGTTGAACAGGATGTGAGCATGACAAGCCCCTGGAGCTTACCGAGGCTTCTTTAGTCTTGCAAAACGCCCTTGGTAGCTCAAGTTAGGAACAGGCATGATGGCTTTCACGGGACCATCCTAGAGCTATTGTAATGCGCATGCTACCCAGCCATGCTCTCCTGAGTGAACACCACCATGCTGCAACATGTGAAAGTGGTTTGATGGCACCTTTCTTGACAGACACGGGGCCTAGCAGCAGCGTACAAACAATCGATGTTTTACCTTCAGGGCTAAGGAGAAGAGGCAGTAGCTAACTGAGAAAGCTTCATTTGCTGACTTTGAAAAATTAAAACGAACATCAGGAGACGACAAGAGTCAGCTTGCTAGGCTAGGTAATTTCTTGACCGGCTTAGGGTTGCCTTGACGGGTTGCATAAAAGAGCAGAAATACTATGCAAAATGACGTTGAGCTTAGTGTTGCATCTACCCGTAGATTCTTGAGCTGTGACCCACTTCCTACTGGCAAATTAGGCAAGAATAGGCTTTCTGACAAGGTATTCCTTTCTTTGAACAAGGTTAAATACCCTTATTTTGACTTATCCCTCGTACTACCAGAGACATTTGGGCAGGAAAGAAAGGAATAATTGTCGTCGTGGCAACAAGAAACATTTGAAGATACGAGGGTAATTAAAGGAAAGAAGGAAAGGGGTCCAATCTAAATGGCAGAGGCTTGAATGCCAGATGCCACTCATGCCGAGTTTCGATTGCCACAGGGCTTGGCAGGTGCGACGGTGATGTGTTGATGGTGCATCAGGAGAAAGGACGCACAGGACTCATCTTGGTGCTTACGGGTATCAAGCAAATGAAGGGAAATCAAGAGTCACGAGCGAAGCGCAGAGCATTGGTGGTTAGAAACCGGGTGGCATCCAAAGCCGGCTGTTTATTTACGTTTTTGGTTGGGAAGGACGTGGATGGACCCTGAAGGAGGGGGAGCTTTCTGCCGTCTTCTGTGGAGCGGAGCTCCGTCATTCCCCTCTGCCTTGTCATCAGCACACCAGCCACAGCGACATGCGTCGCGCGTGCCCGTCGCCAATGCCTCAGGCCTACTTCTGCGCCGCAAGCTGCTGCTCGCCCGCCAGCTCCCGCCGCAACTCAATCCACCGACTCCAACACGACCAAAGCTCTAAGCACAACCTTTGAAACCTGTACGCCTTTGCGGACCATGTCGCTGGTGCCGCGGCTGAACCGCGGGGAAATCGTGCTGTAAGCTCTCCGCAAACTTGGCCCTGCTTTGTCTCCCCATCTGCTGAACAATCGACAGTCGCCACGGCTCTGCCGTCGTCGTCTACGATGAGCGCTCGCGCCAGCTTTCGCTGCGCGCTAGGTCGCAAGGCCCCTCCGATGTCGACTTCGCGAACCCAAACTGCCCGTACTGCCACCGACCGTTGCGCGACGAGGCGCGCAGCCCCAGTGACGACGGTCCTGACGACAACGACCATGGCTTCGTGAACCCGGAGTACTTTCGCATGCTGCATCACAGCCGCCCAAGCTCCGAAACCTCGTCGCGACAGCCCTCGCCACAGCCCAGAGCGCCTCCTCGAAGAGCGTTACGTCAGACTTTGGGAGGTTCAGACATCAACACGCCGCCTCCGGGCGCCGAATTCGTGGGCAGCGCTCCCGCCACTCCTGCGGCGCCTCATGGCATCTCGTCAAGCGCATTTAGTCAGAACTATTTCAAAACATTCTTCGTGGAAGAGGGTGAGCTTGGACGGGGTGGCAAGGGCGTGGTGCTACTGGTGAGGCATGTACTCGATGGTGTGTCTCTAGGCCATTTCGCGTGCAAGCGCGTCCCCGTTGGAGATGACCATGAGTGGCTGGAGAAGGTCTTGGTCGAGGTACAGCTTCTCCAGAACTTGTCGCATCAGAACCTCGTGTCATACAGGCATGTCTGGTTAGAAGACTACCAGATCAGTGCTTTTGGACCGAGCGTGCCGTGCGCTTTCATTCTGCAGCAATACTGCAACGCCGGCGACCTGCACCATTACATCCTTAACCAGGCCAAGGCCTCTGTGACCACACAAGAGCTCAAAGAAAGGATGCGCCGTAGGTCCAAGGGGCATGCCGAGCCACCAATTGGACTCAATTCACCACGCCGCATGCCCTTTGAGGAGATATTTTCCTTTTTCAAAGACATCACCGCCGGTTTGCATCATTTGCATTCTCACGGCTACATTCATAGAGACCTGAAACCTCACAATTGCCTGCTTCACACAGTCGGTACCAAGACAAGGGTTCTAGTCAGTGACTTTGGCGAAGTACAAATGGTCGACGTTGTGCGAAAGTCTACCGGCCACACTGGCACCATCTCCTACTGTGCTCCCGAGGTCCTCCGGCGAGAGGCTGATGGAGAGTTCGGCAATTTCACAACAAAGTCAGATATCTTTTCTCTGGGGATGATCGTCTATTTCATGTGCTTTGGCAGACTGCCTTATCAGAATGCGGATGACTTGCATGAGGAGAATGAGGACTTGGACCAGCTCAGGGCCGAGATTTCCAACTGGCATGGCTTCGACGATGTGCGTAAAGCGCGGTCCGATCTTCCAGACAAGCTCTATAGCTTCCTGAAGAGGCTGCTGTCCCTTGACCCTGCAGAACGACCTACCACAGAGCAGATATTGCATGGAATCGGGGCGGGATCCGGTCTTGAAGACATCAACGGATTCGGTCCCATGTTCGACGACATTGGCCCCCGAATCTCTTCCGCCGACTCGCCATCCCCCAGCCCGAGCAAGCTACAGCGTCGCCAATCGACTCAGGCGGGCCTCCTGCGCGCCGCCCCGTCGAAACTCCGCCAGCAAGCAAGCGCCGAGGATCACCGCTCTCCCAGCCCACCGATGAGCCGCAAGCCGCCGTCGTCGACCAGCCGGACGCCCACGCCGCCCGACTCTGCCGGCCTGATCCTCCGCAAACGCAAGCTCGAGAACTACTCACCCCCGCCTCCCTCACAACATCATCATCACCACGACCCTTCCTCGCCCACCCCGCCGCCTCCGCGCCTCATGCTCCCTCCCTCCCCCTCGTCCAACTTCATCCTCTACGTCCACAACTTCCTCACCACGCCCGCCGTCGTCAGCGCCATCAAACTCATCCTCTTCTTCGTCAAGATCCTCTCGCTCTCCCGCCCCTGCGCCCCCTTCGCCGCCAACCCGTGGGTCTCGTACCCGCTGCTCTGCCTCGCCGCGCTCGACTTCGGCCCCTTCCTCGGCACCGTCGTGTCGTACTATCCCTTCTTCGCGGGCTACAGCTGGCGAGGCACGGCGCGCTTCTCGCAGGTCAGCCTGCTCGGGTCGCTGGTCATGCTCGTCGTGCACGTCGCCGTCACCGCGAGCGCGGCAAGATGGGATTGCTTGTGCGCAGCGGGCAGGAACGGTGCGGGTTCTGCGCGCGGTGGCATGGCGCCGGTTGGGGTGGATTGGCGCGATTTTGATGCGGAGTGAATTTGGTGCGTGAGTTTGCAAAGTGAGGTTGGTATGGTCACTATACCATACCCGCCGCTGCCGCCGGCGGTAGAGAGGATGATTACTTGTAGTGCTTGGTCGTCTTCATACCGCGGTTTTCCTTTTATTTTTTCTCTCTACTCTCTCCATCTCTGGCTCGGTTTGCTCTGTGGAAATTTCGGAGCTTTATGGCGTCATCGGATGGGAAACCCCGTTCGTGGTATCAAAGACCGCGCGCGTTTGAGCATTGATGTTCTCATCTCTAGTTCTCCTTTATTTCACTCATCAGGTTTCCTTCTTCCTGTGGAGGGGTCCCCGCGGAAGAGTCTCCTTGTAAATAAAATCGATCGGACTTTTTGCTTTGTAATCGGGAATGTGGGCTTTTAATGGCTGATGATGAGGTTCTTTGGAAAGTTGGGAAAGAAAGTGTCTGAAAAAATCTTTACTTTTTGTTCTTGCTGATTTCTTTTACTTTTACCTCATCTTTGGAGTTGGGACAGGGCGCGATTGACCTTTCAGCTCATCTTGATAGTCTAGCATGGTTTGTGGAGTATCTTGAAGATCGATACGAAAAAAGAAACGTGGGATCAGCGTGCCAGGCAGCAGACAAGCAACTGCCGAGCGGTCCAAAAGCACAATCAAACTACTTTCGGCGTCTCATGCTCATCCACTTACGATTGTATGACAGACAGATAACGGTTGTCAAAGTGGTAGTATCACCGAAAAGGAGACGTAAGCCGCCATCGGAGAGCACCGAGCAGAGTCGAGTTGATGAATCGAATTTGATCACTCTCCCATGGGCGGACAACTCCGTCCGCCCACTTTTCCCTCAGGCACTCCATAGTTCGTCGCTTATGCACATGCAGAGATGATCCGGACGGCCCCGTTCCTGTTCTCCACCCCCATACACCGCCAGAAACAGCCTGTCTTGGGTCTCATCTCTACCAAACACCTGAGCGCTCCAAGAAAGAATTCAAGCAGAAAGAAGAAGAGACGCACCGAGATACTTACAACGCAATCAGCCCGAGCTCTAGCGGAGGAAAGGGGATCTTGCTACGTAAAAGCGCTGGAGATATGTTTCCATCAAGTCTTACATAACACATTTCTTGGATGACGCGATAAGCACTTTTCCACGCCTCGGTGCGGAGCGGAGATCGGCAAAACAGAAGGACGCCTATCGGAGGATACTAACGGGTTCCATGCTACCGACCGCAATTGCGACTACTTTCCCTGCTTCTACGAATTGCTAGTGTGCCTCGAGCAGGCACTGCAAACATATCGTCTTATTCATGCGTGGCTTGGGGCGCCCGGGTGGCGATGCCGAAGATCGTCGGGTGTGGGTTTTGCGAAAACGGACCTGAAGTTTTGTTCAACGTGAAGACGTTTCAGGCAGCACCCTATTTCAGATGGCGTTGGTTTCTCGGAGAGGAGTCGGAGGCAGGGAGGTCTATTTTTGGTGGTGGTGCCCGTAATCGAGTTGCTGCGCAGCTGAGCAGAGGCAGATGAACGGCTAGCTTGACCCTCGGCGGCCAGTCAGTGTTCGGCCGGACAGCCATTATCTGTTATCGTGAGAACCCGATCTCCGCTAGGCTTCGACATCGGAGGGCCATTTCTCTAGGAAATGGCACCGGCTAGGGCCTTCTCTGGAATGTGCGCCGAAGAGGGCCGCCAATAATAGCGTCTGAGGGAATGATGAGTCGTCCCTCGGGCTTTTTGTGCTAGCTGTTGGTACGAAGAAGATGAGGTGATGGTAGTACATGGCAGTAATTTTCTGACCACTGCCACAATTTCGATCCTACTCTGCTGCGGCTCTTTGCTTTTGTCTCAGAGCGGCCTCCTTGACGGGCGGGAAGCGGCCTCGGCGCCCCGATTGTGGTAATCGATCTGGTCAGGTACGGAGCCGCTTGCCAATCCCGTCCACACAACGCTGACGAAACATCGTCATATATTTTAGGTACCTGACTCTGGCCCCTCTATCTTCCACTCGTCTAATCCGCTGTGGCTCGAGCGTCCGATGGACCGCGTCATTCGAGGAGACTGCCGGGCCTGGCTGCAGAATCTCACGGCGAAGTCCCGCAATCCGTAGTGATCTGCTCCGCCCGCCTTGGCTTTTGTTGGCCAATGCTACTATCTATGCATGCACATGTCTCATTTGGAGCCGCTGCTCTGCTCGATCTTCTTCCCTAGTGGGTCTTTTAAAAGGGAACGAGATCCTCTTTCACATTTTGTATTCCAGGGAAAGAATCAACGATCAAAGAGGGCTGCTCCATCAAGGCACAAACTGTCGTGATTTCTTTGCCTAGGGACATCGTTACCCAAAAAGGGTACTAATCGACTCTTCCACCAAATAATGCGTCTTTGCGCTCTCTCTTCCACCGCGGCGGCCGCCGCGGCCCTTCTTCCCTCAGTCTATGCCTCTCCCTCAGCCGCTCGATCAAATGCCGCTGAAGTCGCTCCTCACAATGGCGTCTATCAATACCACCACGCAGAAATCACGTCCAGGGACATTATCTCAAGAGCGGGGGAGAAGATCAAACCGAAGGTCTTCATTGTGTCCATGTTCGACCCGGAGGCCGAGGTCTGGTGGGGAATTCCCGAGTTCGACCTATTGGCCCGCAATGTCAGCGTAACGGGCTTCTCGCCGCTGTTCCCGGATGCGCACTGCACGGCTGACGGCGACATCTGTCAGCTCGTCACTGGCGAAGGTGGTGAGTAAACTCTCCAATTTTTTCTTGTCGATTTCTCGCTTTGTCCCTACTTCTCACATTAAGCGGTGGCTGTTTGGTCACCATCGCCTATACTACAATTATTTTGCTTTCAAAATTTCCTGTTCGGGCATGCGTCCGAGCTCGCTCTGACTGGCGTCACGTCACATGCTAGTCAGATGGCACATGGCAAGAGGTCCAGAAATGGCGGTGGGGAGCGCGGGACGAGGCTGTTCTGCGGTTCCCACAAGTCGATTGCTCATCAGCCAACTGGACGCCGCGATGAATCTGACTGGAGCTGGGGTGAGGCGGGGCAGTTGCAAGGAAAGCTTGTTTTGAGCGTCGGCAGCTCCAGCTCGGCTTTCTCGCCACATACTCCCGTATTGCACATCTCCAGACAGCACTAAAAGAAATGGAATTGCTTCTCCATCACGTAGGTCAGAGGAGCAAAAAGTCTAACGTTCCCATCTCGCAGAAATCAATGCGGCCGTCACGCTGACGGCGCTCTTCACGTCCGGCCTGTTCGACCTGACCTCGACGTACTTCCTCGTGGCGGGCATCGCTGGCATCAGCCCAGAGGTCGGCACGCTTGCCGGCGTCACCTTCGCCCGCTTCGCCGTGCAAGTGGCGCTGCAGTACGAGTTCGACGCGCGCGAGGTGCCGCAGAACTGGTCGACGGGCTACATCCCCCAGGGCAGCAAGCTCCCCAACCAGTATCCCGGCGAGATCTACGGCACCGAGGCCTTCGAGGTCAACGCCGCCCTGCGCGACCTGGCCGTCGGCTTCGCGTCGGCGAAGGACGTCGTCCTGAACGACAGCGACACGGCCATCGCGTACCGCGCCAACTACGGTGGTAGCAACCTGTACGCAGCGGGCGCGGCGCCGCCGGCGGTCGTGGCGTGCGACACGGCGACGAGCGACGTCTACTGGTCGGGCACGCTGCTGGGCGAGGCCTTCGCCGAGTACACGTCGGTCGTGACCAACGGCACGGGCGTCTACTGCACCACGCAGCAGGAAGACAACGCGACGCTCGAGGCGCTCGTGCGCGGCGCGCGCGCCGGGCTGCTCGACTTCGCCCGCATCATCATCATGCGCACCGCCTCCGACTTCGATCGCCCCTACCCCGGCCAGCCCTCGCTCGCCAACCTGCTCGAAGTCGACCAGGGCGCCTTCGCCCCCGCCGTCCAGAACCTCTACCGCGCCGGCGTCAAGGTCGTCGAAGGCATCGTTGGCGGCTGGAACAGCACGTTTGCGGCGGGCGTCAAGGCGGAGAATTACGTGGGCGACATCTTCGGCACCCTGGGCGGCGAGCCGGACTTTGGGCCTGGGAGTAAGTTTGATGACAGCTCCGCTAAGAGGAGTGTGCGCAAGAGGAATGCTCTGTCGAAGAAGAGGCGCGGTCCGAAGATGGCCATTTCCCTTCCCTTCAAGCGATGATGTTCTCTGTTTCTTGAGCGTTTTGCATGGAGTTCACGAGGTGAAATAGAGTGTACGAATCCAGTGTAGTAGCTGTACAGACTCAAAAACATATTTGGCATTCGAAATTGCGTCCGACTGTTTCTTCGGGGATATGCTGTTGCCTGAGGATACAATGCCCGCTCATCGTTCGGAGAGGCCAGGGACCGATGCATATTGGTCTCATCAGGCGCGAAGATACGAAAGAGCTGAAGGTCAAGATCCCGAGAAGTCGGTGTCGCCCCCACTTCAATATATTAGCGCTGATACAACAACACATACCTAGGCAGCAAGCTGCCGGGGGATGAGAGACATGAGCGGCGATCACGGGGCGGAGTGACGTCGAGGAATGATGAATGTATCTCGGTTAGCAGCTATCAAAGCATGCGTCAGCGGGCACTGTATTCTCATGCAAGTGAGCGAGCAATGGACTGTTGAAGTAGTCTCTCCGCTGGCAAAGGGCAGTTGCGGATGGCCTGACTGCTGCACAAAAATTTCGAGTACAGGCGGGGACAAGGGTACAGCTGAGACAGGTCGGGCGTGGGACTCGGCAGCTGTTTGAGAATGTGAATGTGTTGATGACTCAGCATTGTTTGCTTGGCATGTTTACCTCTTGCCTACTGTCAACACAGAGCTGCTTCTCCCCACTGCGACGCGACTTCTCCACCACCACCGCGACATGGACTAAGCCTGTGCGCTGCACACATTTCCCGTCCCCACCAAGCATATCTGCCCCAATTGCTGCTTCCCATTCTACTTGGACACGCCGCAGTCATTGCGTCGCGGTATTGACGCCGCACCGTCCACCGCCCAGCATTCATGGCTCCATCACCCGACGGCAGCCCCAACGCATCCCGCTCCCGCTTGATTCGGGACATGTCCCAGAGTTTGAGGGAGTCACGGAGCTCGCCGCTTCCTCATCCTTCGTCCTTCGCCCACAACGACGACACAAACACCCTCCCAAGCGCCGATCTCGAGTTGCATACCGACTCTAGCTTCAACCCGGCCGGGGACGACGCTCCCGAGTCGACCAATCACCGCGGCTTCGACGACACCCAGCCCATCACCAACATGCGCTCCAGTGCCGCCCGATTCAAGTACTGGCAACCTCCGAAGCCCGACCAGCGCATCGACACCTCTCAGATTCAGCAGGAGTTCCACGACTTCTCCGACAGCAACGACGTTGAGGAGAGCAGATCCATCGAAGTTGGTCGCGGCCAGAACAGAAGCAACAAGAACACCCCCAACAAATTCCTCGGCGACATGTCGTTTAGCATCGCCAACGATAGCCTCTACAACCTCTCGGAGAATGCGCGCGCCAGGTCACGCCCTACCCCGCGTAAGAGCGAGGGCGCTGAACGGGGTAACCTTCGACGTGATGCCCAGATTCGACGCGCTTCCTCTCTGCCCCAGAGGGACCTCGAGAACATTGCCGCCCGCCTCGGCAAGAACAGCGAGCGTGTTTCGCCGAAAAAGACTACCAATCGTCCCAGTCTGGCCACCTTTCACGCACAACTGGCCGCCGAAGAAGACGAAACCTTCATGGAGAGGCCGCCGACGGGAACTTTCACCGCAAAGAATCCACGATTCGGAAACCGCGCGCGCCAAGCATCCGGACTCGTGAACGATACCCCAACCCAGACTCCGCAGAAGTCAGTCTACGCAACGCCTCGCTCTGTGACACATGCTGGAGGAAACGCAACACACCAGTCGTTTATGCTTCCCGATCTCCCCAACCTGACCGAGCTGGTCTCAGGCACTTATAAGGATGGAACGCCTGTCTTTTCGCGCAACGCCAAATCTCGCTCACGCTTTGCCGCACCCATTCCGAGTCGTTTGAGGGAGGAGACGACCGTGAGGCACGTGCCCATTGACAGCGTTCCAATTCCGTCTGAGGAAAAGGCCTTGTATACCTCTCTCCAGTTGCTCAAGGACAAGCTTGCCCAGATGGAGCAAGACAAGGCCGAATCTGAGAAGAAGATGGAAGATTATGAGGCACAGGTTGCGGAACTCCGGGCTGAACTTACTGCACGAGACGAAATCCGCCGCAGCGACAGCGCGCTGGGATCCACTGATGGCGAGGGAAATAGAAGGGATAGTGGGCGAGTCGAGAAGAGCCGTAAGTACCCAAAGGCCATTCTTTAGCACGCTTCATTTTAACCGTAACCAGGCCTAAAATCTCAAGTCGACTCCCTTCGCAACCGTCTCGACCGTGCGGAGCGCAAGAATTCCGTCAACGAAATCGCAACCAAGCGGATCACCGAGGAGCGTGACAATGCTGTAACGCAACTCGGCGTTGCATTCTTCAACGCAGAGGAAATCAAGACGGAGCGTGATGAACTCTTGGCTGAAAATGAAAGCCTCCGAGGGGAGGTTGATGCTCTTCAGGCAGAGAACGATGAGCTACGCGACCGACTCGCCCAGTATGAAGAACAGGGCCTGCGTCCCCAGAAGAACTCTAGCCGGAAGGACAACGCCATCAGGAAGGAGAACGAAACCCTCCAAATGGAGCTTAAGAAGGCCCAGGCAATCCAAGCCGAGCATTCTAAGCTGAAAAAAGAGAGCGATGCTCTCAAGGCTCAGGTCGCGCAGATCAAGACCCAGCGCCAGGAAGAGGTTAAGCAAAGAAACAACAGAGAGGCCGAGCTTCGTACGAAACTCAACAGGAGAGATGAGACGATCCAATCGCTCAAGGGTCTGAGCGGAGAGGAGGCGAATTACAACCTGCGGAGCGAGATAGAGGAGATGCGGGTCCTGTTGACCGAGCTGGAGAACCAGCGTGAAGAGGATGCACAAGAATGGGCCCGAAGGGAGGCTCGCCTTCGCAAGAAGGTCGATAAGAGCCGCGAGGCTGCGAAGGAGGCGCAGGATATCACCAAGGAACTGCTCAACGTTAGGCGATCAAGCTCGCAACGTCGCTCTTCCCGCGAGGAACCTACAGAAAACGGTACGCGCACTGTCGACAGCAGACAGAGGCGGCCTTCCGGCAGCCGCAGGATGCAAGAATCTTCGCTTCCACGTTCAAGTTCCAAGACAAGACCTGGTGCAGTCAGGCCTGAACGCCGTTCTTTGTCCGATCCTCAGCCGACTGTTCACGACGATGCGGACAGTGAGACGGAATCCACGACTGACCTCGATGCCTTTACTCATTCCCGCAACTCTCGCGCTCCCGACCATTCTATGCATGGCGCCGTACCTGGTCTGGCGAACAAGGCACAAGAGGCTGCTGGTGACACCACTGAGCTGAGTTTCATGGGCCGAGATGAGATTGCACACCTTAGGAGGATGCTTGAAGAGGAGAGAGCAGCCGCCCGTAAGCAGTCTCGCTCTACGTCTCGGACACGAGCGGCACATGATGATACCGCTCGCTCGGTGCCTCGCAAGTCATCCATGAAGGATCTTACGAGCGCATCTCGTGCAATGGACCTCACTGAGGCAAATACCGGCCGTATCTTGAGTGCAAACTTAGAGCCGGCCAACACCGCAAAGGACGCTACGCAGCAGTCAGTCCAAAGCCAGTCGAACAGTCGCCGCCGCCGCAGTGCACCTGTGGACATGACTTCAGCATTCATCATCCCGGATATTACCGTCAACGCTCGGAGTGCTGAGCAGCATGATGATGCCAACTGCACCGTCTGCCGCAAGGCGTCGTGTTCCGGTGACCACACTGCGCCAGTAAATATCCCGGAACCCGTTCCCGTCTCCGAGCGTATGCCCGACGACGTTGATGCAACCATGCGCCCTTCGCAGCCTGCGCCGCTCGCTCTGGCCACCGTCATCAAGGAGCTGCAAGATGAGCTTACTCATCTCAACCTGCAGAAGGCGGCGTACGACTCTCTGCTCCACAGCCATGACCCTGCACTTAGCAAGCGCAAGCGCAAGACGGTCGAGGCCAAGATTTCGGACCTCCTGCAGGCAATCAGCGCGAAGTCGGATCAGATCTACGCGTTGTACGACGTCGTCGAAGGACAGAAAGCCGCTGGTCAGCTGAGCGAGGCGGACGAGAAGGAGGTCGAGGAGACGCTGCTGAGCGTCGGCATCGACCCCGAGGAGATGCGCGAAAAGACGCAGAAATCGAAGGGCAAGCGCGTCGTCATCAACGACAGGGAGAAGGACAGCGAAATCGGCGGCCTCACCGACGATGATGAGCTGCCGTGGGAGGGCATCAGCGAATCTGAGAGCTTGCCCGACCTGAACGCCAGCGCCGGCTGGAAGAGGAGAGCCGTTTATTGATTTTGAGCCTCCGAGCCGTGGTGTCAAGATGTGGTTCTTCTTTTTCTCTTCGTGTTTTATCACATTTGTTTCTTCTAGGACAAAAAAAAGTCTGTGTGGTACGGCATCGGCGTTATTGGATAGCCTTGGGAGCTGGGCTTAATGATCCTTGGGTGGGTTTCACGGACCGGTCGGTGGTGTTGAAGCGGGGTTGCAAATTCTTTTGATTCTTCTTGAACGCGGATCTTGGCTATTCTGTTTCTTCTCTTTTCTGGGTCCCCCTCATCCTCGGGCCTATTTCAGGCTTCTCATACACTCCTCGGTCTCAAATTGTGCAGAACGGAAGATCTTGGATGGATATCTCTCCGCGCTGATTGACTTGCTTTCGGCATGCTTTTCTCACTTGGCTGGAGTTCTCGTCCTTTCTATCTTGTCGGACTTGAGACTTTGACTCGCCCTTGTTGGGTTCGAGTTGGTCTCGTCATCAGGGTGGACGACGGGTTGACTCGCCGGGGTGATCAGATGTTGTTGAAAAGTTGTATATTAGCTGTGTAGGATGCGTACAAGATTTTGCCTCTGTTGGCCGGGCTTGAGGATCATATTGTACTGGAAGAGTCCGAATGGGCGGGAGGATGAGCGCGTTTATACTATTGGTAGTCGCCATGCTCAATGATGAGACGTTATAACTTCACTTGCTTGCCATGTGATATACATACGTGCAGGTCTGATTTCTTTTTGTATGGCGGCTTTCTTGGATGACGATGTGGTTGTAGATATTGGAATTTTATCATGTGAGACGCGTGTTTTCTAGTTTGTTGTGCTGAAAGGATCACATTGTGGGTGGGAGTCCTGCTGGGCATTTTGCGATTCTGTATAGACTTTTGAGGCAGAAAAACAGATGTTGCAGCGGGGTATTGCAGCCGAAGGCTAGTACGAGGAATAGCAGGGCCTTGGAACAGAGGTATCTACGGCTCTCTATGATGGATGTTTTTTTTATATCATTTGTGAGGAATTATTCAACTTACGCCGGCAGTTAAAGCTATCGACTGGACGAGAATGTAAAGTTATTCATTCGACATTTGGTCCGGTCGGTAGATCTAGCTACTTGTAACATGTGTAGAAAAACAGACTAACGCTAGCCTTCGTAGGTGGATGGTGTCGTAACCCCAAAAGTCTAATTACACTTTTACGAATTCTTCTTTCCACTTCATCTTTTCCCTTCTAAAGAAGATACAGTATCCCCAGGGGTAGCTATCAAGTTAAGAGACGTTTATGTATAGAACTTATATTATTCTACCTTCTACCTTCTTTATTTTCTTAAAATATCTGAGATAAACTATAGATAACTTTGATATATTTGTCGGCACTTACGATAGAAGAGGGAAAGAATAAGTACTATTCGTCATGTTAGAGATAGAAAGGAGAGCAGACCTGTGTATTTCATACGCTAAGGTAAGATAGAAAGGTGACTGAAGGTTTAAATATACGTGGATATGATTTGAGCCCCCTGAACTGAACTAATTGAATGCTGTCAGGATGTAAATATCAGATTGCTTGACGGCCGAGATAATCATGGATGGCTTCTGTGCGGCAAGGCTGCTCTTCTACATTTTCTCTGCTAATGTAATTTGAATATCAACTCTACAGCCGAGGCGGCCAGTATCAACGACACTCTACTTCCGATCCTCTCCAGAGCAACAGAAACAATTCACTAAAGCTTTGCAAGCTATCACAGAACAAGTACTACTATTACAAACTAAATTTAGTAGAGAACCGTAACTAAATGCTCAGAAGACGGATGATCACTTGGATGAAACGCTCCTTTGACATTTGACCTGCATCTCATGAAGCCTCGGGTAGTAGTATGCACCGGTGTTTGAGAGTTTCATCTTTGTCCACATGGCCAGAAAGAAAAATCATTCGACCCAGAGTTTGGATGTAGAAGTTGAATGCCCGAAGGACGTGAGCCGTTAAGCTGGTGAGTACTAATTTGGAAGTCGATGACCTGAGCCTCCTCGTATGGATCACCTCATGTTAGATGCACTGCTGACCGAAAGCAGTCATGCGGAGGGTCCGGATGCGCCACGGTCTAGACCTCTGGAGCCTGAAGGGGCGCCACGACTTCATGTGAAGATAGGAGGATGCCGTCCTTACCGGATGGTGTATAGCCGTTCAGACGGCGGTGACGCGCAACCAAGCAGCGGTCAGATTATCAAGCGCCCATGAAGTCATGGCGGCGGCGCTTAGTTAGAGAAAGCCACCGGACATGCGGCCGGACTGGCGTTCGTGCAACGTCGGGAAGCGGAGATAGCAGAAGTAGACAGCGTCATTTGCTATACAGTCAGAACGCAATCAAGATAGAAGACGCCTTTCTCGGTCAAGATGCTCACGCTCGCGTGTCGGCTGCGGTATGGCGCAAAAGCCGCTGCTCCGTCTGACATCCCGTGCCCTTTCACATGTCAACGAGGACGCTGCCCTCCCTCCTCTCCCAGTGATGAGTGGCCAATCCCTCAACACATGCACGGCGCACGTTCCCGTGAGCAGACGACCCTTTCGTCTGGCCCAGGGACCCTGACGATCCCCCTCAACGCTCCCGCAGCAAGCCAAAAAGTGCCAAATCTCCACAGCTCGCGCCACCGCCGACCCATCTCCGCAAGGCAATATCATGCGGGGCGTCAAGTGGGCGTTCCAATAAAGACATCCCTTTCCGCACACACCATCTGACCATTTGATGCGGCTCCGGAAGGGCACGGCCTCGACTGCGACGCAGCGATCGCCCTTGCCGTGCAGCTGTAGCCAAGCAGTCCCGCGCAACCAAACCCTCCCTGCCTACCTCGAAATAAGCTGCCCTCTCTCCACTCAACAGGTGTTGCTTGCTGCGCCTGCTTTTTGCAACCAAAGGCACGCGACTATGTTTATTGCCGTACCCCCCTTTCGATAATGGATCTGCCGCATATGCATGATGGCACACGTGCTCGTCATGTTGTTTAATTAGCTTTCCAGAGAGGTGGGACACAAAACAACAAAGGGATATCCCAGCGATGCGGGCGTAAGCCGCATCCTCATTTGTTCCTAGAGTTTGTCATCTGCCCTGCTTGTCTCAGTCAACGACAATAGTGAGGCAGCAGCCGCTCCGGAAAGGCCCAATTCCAAACCCAACACATGTTGGCTATTCTTTCATCTCCGTGTCTCTGATTGTGTGCACCCTACCCGTCGCTGATAGCCCTCGGCCTCACCGCTTCAAACTCTGCCGGAGATGGTGTGGGCGGGAAATGAGCAGACGAGACAAAGAAAACCAAATTTCCGACTCACCATTGGCCCAGAACCTGATTTTGACTTCCTTTGACTCATTGCTTTGCAGAGCGAGACCATGACGGGGCTCACCTCACCCATCAACCAGACTTGCCTTCTCGCCGGTCTCGTCGCTGGCGATCCCTCCCTCATTGTTTTTGCCGCATTCCAATCAACACGCAGTCCCAAGATCTAGCCCTCCATCATCATCGTCATCTTATTCCCCGGGCAAGCCACCGCCCATTACCAACCCACTACCACCACTACCATCCCACCCGCGCGCCACAAACACACATCACAACCCCGCTACCCAACAGCATTCCATCCAAGACACCACCCCCCCACTCTCCCCATCATCGATCACCCATTCGCCAATCCGGCGTGCCGGTCGGAGGATTACTCACCGACGTTGTCAAACCACACCAAACGCAACGTCAAAAGAACCGAAAAAGAAAAGAGAATTAAGATCAAAAACTAGCGTATGTCAGAACATCAAAAAAAAAAAAAAGAAACACACATAAA
>RHKH01000021.1:318541-333080 GCA_009829795.1 Lasiodiplodia gonubiensis
GTTAGGAACCAAAACAATAATCCGGATGGCGGGGGCGGCGCGGTGGCGCCCCCCCCCGGCAGCGGGATGGCGTTTTTTGAAGGCACAACCAGGGAATCGTGGTCCAACGAAGCCACTTAGGATCCACGGGCTTACGGCCAAACGTGTGCTCTCCTTGGCCTAAATCCTTACTAAGGCAATAGTTTCTCACTCTTCGCTCAAGAGGTTACGGGTACAATGATACATTTTAGCTTCCACTCGCTGACCGGAACGGGTTCTGGTTGCTGGAAGGGGCGGGATCGAAACGGCCGCGGCGCGAGGGCGGCTCGGGAGCAGGTAGTGTGTGGGAGGGCGTGCAGGTGTGTGGGTGGGCGTGTGTATGCGGGCCGGCGTGCGCGCGCGCGTGTTCGTGTGTGTCTGTGTGCGTACGTGTGTGCACGCGGAGCCTAGAAATTGGAGTGGATGGGTGCGTGCGTGGTGCGATGGTGAGGGGGGCGGGTGCGGGACGGCGCGGTGCGGTGCGGAGTGGGTGCAGTTGGATGATGAGGAGGGGCGGGCAAGGGCGGGCGGGCGGACGGGCGGTGCGACCGTTGGGATGGGCGAGCAGGGTTTGTCGAACGGACAGGCATCGCTGAGGGGAGAGTACGTAGATTGGAGAACGGCAAGAAAAGACCAAGGGCGGGGTAGTCAGAAAATAATGCTTGTGGTGCAAAAGCTAAGGGCTGGGCCGTTCTGCCGGCCGGTTTGCTTTCCCACGGGTCTTTCGCATCAGCGCTTGTTGATAGTACCTTCCTTTAGTGTTATGTGGGGAACGAAACACTACGGGAAGTAGTAAATGGATTGTCTTGGACAAGGATGTTTTGTGGGGAAGATTGCCTTAATTGTGCGCTAGAAACTACGACACCTCAGCCCTCGCTATCGCTATCGTGATTAACCCTCGAGGGAAATGGTGGGCCTGAAGACGCATAAAGCTCCTTTCTCTGGGGCCGTTTCGTCCGGAGGAAAAGGGGCGAGGTGGCTGGCGCTAGTTTGTGCTGCCGCGCGAGGGGAAAGAGAAAAGCCAGAGTGCCAGATGACCTGCTGGGGCGGGGGTAGGGCTGAGGTAAGGGCCATGCAAGGCATACAAGACAACAAAGAAAAAATCAATCGTCCAGGGAGCGCGCTAGAGTTGCGCAGACGGATAAAGGTGTCGGCGGTTGGGGACCTACGGTTGAGCAGGCCGTTGTTGGTACCTCTTACTATTCATTCCCCTCTCGTTTGCATTCTTGTGTGTATCCGCGGCGGGAATGGTTGATTTCGCAGGCATGTTATTGGTGCACCCGCACCCGTACAACGCGCGGACGGAAATGCGGTTGCGTGCGGAGATAGGGCTTGGAATGAACGAGGAGTTACATTCGAGTGACCAAGCCGGACTCACCGGCCACGCACGCGGCTTACTATGAGACGGGATATCCGGGGCAACGGCTGGGCACAGGGCGGAGGAGCCGAGTAAACGGAGACATAATCTGGGGGCGGTTCGCGGAGAAGGCGCCGGGCGGCAAGCGCTAACGGGGATCGTGCCAGCAAAGCTGAGAGATGGCGCTGACACAACAACCTTCGGAGGAGTGCTTACGGCCCCAAGTACCAACCGCCCAACATACCGTTCCATCGTGTCCTTCCATTTTGGACCATGTGAGGATGGATGAGTGGTTCGATGGGCGGGCGGGCCAGGCTGAGGGCTGAGGGCTGAATGCGCACATGACTCAATCCTGCCAGGTCGACAGGCACGCTGCTGCAAGGCGAGGCCGTGACGACATGTGCCTGTAGCTTGTGCAGGGCGGCCGGTCAAGCGAAAGGGCGGTCGGGAAACAACGTGTCTCTGGACGCATTATCTTGTTGCTATTTCCGTGTTGGTCTGCAGCGTCGTTGCGCCCAGGGGGAAATGGCCCGCGCCAGGTTTGGTGGACCTGCTTATCCCTTCCGCTGGTACTGTAGCTGAAAAGCAAGCTGCCGGCTGCTGAACGTGTGACGCAGGGGTGAGGGCTGTAATAGGCGTCCGCGTGAGCAGCAGGAGTGGCAAGTAAGAGTGTTGTACCGAGTTCAATATATAGATATCCTGGGGTCGGCAGACCCGGCGCGGCGGCTCGCCCTCTACTTCGACCAGTTGGTGAGCCTGACAGCTGATGAAACAAGCTGCTGTGCCCCGGAGGCGCTTGCATGCCCGATTCCATCGTGCATTTGCCGCCGTCGTTGGAGGACGCAAGATGAAGGATCTGTCGTGCTGTCAATGCATAGGAGATTTTTCGCTGCCCTGGTGGCTTGTGGTGTTGCGGCCCGTGGACGTTATTTGGATTATCGTGGCAAGTATTGGCTCATGTAGCGGTCAGGTCTGACCCGGCGTTCGTATTGGACCATTCCGGCTATGTGCTCTTCCCGCAGAGGCCTGACGATCCCGGGATTGACAGACTTGGGTTCCGGCTCAGGGGAACCCGCCGATGTGCGAGAGGCGAGCAGAAGATGCAATCTACAGACGGTGCAGTGGGCTGGGCGGCTTCCGAAATGAAGGAACGACACAACAGCACCTCAGGGGACCCGAGGGAGCGGAACGGCGTGTAGAGGAGCACGTGGGCTGGAGTCCGGCGGGCTCGGCGTGGGGGAGCTAGAGACGCAGGGTGATAGGGAGTGACGTCCGCGCAGAAGACACGTACGTGGGCGGATAAGCAGCGAGTGGTGAGCGCGGACGCAACTTACCAACTGTAGCAGGTCATACACACGAGCAGTGGTACATGGTGAGAAGGTCTGCCGCTTATCGAGCCTTGCATTGATGGCTTGAAGTTCCTTTTGCCTTCCCCACGAGTCCGTGCGTGGCTGAGCGGTTGCTCTTCACAACGCCGATGATGCCAGGCTGCAGCCGCGGTGCAGATGCCGCCGCAACGGCTGCGCGGCCCAGAGCCCAAGCAAGCGGTGTCGCGATGGCCGCAATGGCAGCAATTCGCGGAAATTGTTCGTCAATGCGCTCTCCAATTTCCGCAATTGCCCGGTGCGTCGGGAGCTGGGAGCGGAGCGCTGGGAGAGTTGCAAGCGCCGTGGAAAAAGGAGCCATAGGGCAGATGACCAGCGCAGGCAGTGTTTTGGAACCTCATGCGTGGGGCGGCACGGCCGGCGGGAGGCGTCCCCCCGGGCGCTACCGTTGGCCGTACAGTTGCTTTTGGTGTTGCTGGATTCGCTCGACGCATTGACGATGACTCTGGCCGTGGTACGTTCTCTCGGGCTGCCGTCGCAGCCCAAACGAGTCGAGACTGCTTCGCTTGGCTGGCCGACTGAAACGTGAAAAGCCCGGGCGACGTAGCGGCACGGCGCGGGTCCGCCAGGGCCAGAGGCTGTCGTCGGCAAAAGGCCGACAACGACGGCTTCGAATCCCACGAGGCCCAACACCACGCTGCTGATAAGGCTGTGGGTGTCGGCACTTGCAAAGGCTCCGCCAGCGTCAGCCAGGCCCATCCACGGGACCTGCGAAAGCCGGCAAGCCCGTCTTGGCCCGATCCGACTCAGGCCTAGCCGCAAGCCTGTCCCGGGTTGTCGGGTCCGATGGCGCTCTCCGGGGAACTGGTTTTGGTGTTCTGCTGCCTCCCCCCACCCTCCCGCCGGAGATACAAGAGCTTTTCTGAGACGAAATGACAGCGTCGTATCGTGAAGGAATGTGGTGCGCTCCCTGCTGCCATGTCTCGGTGCGGGACGTCAACACCACGGACGGAGATCGTGGTGGTGTGGTGAGCAGTCGTGGACAACGCTCACAGGCGAAGCTCGATGTCGCAATCGGGTCCGCTGCCGCTTCGGTCGGTGGTGTGGCAGCCCGCCAGCTGATGGGTGCCGCGATACCTGGAGCGTGGAAGGCATTGCTGTCTCAGTCGTTTGTGCCATCACATGGAGAGCCCATTCACCGCCTTCATGCGCGACGGGAATCAGCCTGTTTCACGGCAGCTGGCAGCGCCGCGCCGTCATGGCAAGAGTCGCGGTCCCCTTGCCGCGAGCCCTCGCGTCAGCGTGTGCGACGTGCAGACGATACATCGCCAACTGCTGCATCGGCGAGGCGGGACGGATTGGCCGCGCCCTGCGTGAGTGGTCCAAGTGTCCGGGGAAGTCGTTTTGCGTCTATGCGGCGGGGCTTGCAATCCGGGGACTGCACAGCACATCGTGTCACTTGCTGGCACGCCCGCGATGCGACTGGCAGAAACAGCAGGCAGGTCGACGAGGCACGAGGCGGGCGATCACGGGGAGGCGCATGGGTGGTAAAGCTCCGACGAGATTACCTGATCTGCCTTCGAGTACCGGCCGAGACTTTGGGGCTGGTGGCAAACTTGCCTGCGCTTGTGTACCCCCTGGTAGACTGCGGAGACGGGCGCCGGGGGCTGCAGCTCAGGGTCTGGTCACGCATACAGTCGCAACGGTCGAGAGGCCTGCCGTGCCACCCAGGTCAGCTGCGCTCTCCTGGACCTGGAGATCATGAAGCAGCGATCGCCGTGCTGAAAACAGCCTGTCGCACATGATGGGCTCGCCGCGCGCTGACACTCGTCAAATGACGACTGCCACTTCATCAAGCCCGGCGGCACAGCGCTTCGACAGCCTCGTCGAGAGCGTCAGATTGAGGCCAGGGCAGCTCACCTCACTCTGCGCAACGCTGCCCGTCGCCGACTGCCGAGAAGGGAAGGTCAGCTGCAAGCGGAAAATTCCTCCCGCACATGTGATGCTCCAGCCACAGCAGCAACAACAGCGGCGTGGCGACCTGCGGTTCCTGGCCACAATCCCGCTGTCCCGCGTGCTCACCGGCCGGCGGGCTGCAAGCGGCGGCGGCGGCGGCGGCGCGGTGGGCGGGCTGCCTGCTGCAGAGGAGGGCGGCGGAGAGGGCGCGGAGAGAAGTCCACTCGAGACGCGCGTGAATCATCCGCCGACGTTTGAGGCGTGTTTGCGGCCAAGCGCCGGCCGAGTTGGGCGCGCCGTACCCGTGCCGGTATTTATCCTGTAACGAACAGCCGGCCAGACCACGGGCCTCGGGCGCGTGCGGTCGCCAGGGCAGCAGCAGCGGTGGCAGGCGTGCTAGCGGCGCCTGTGCGCGTCGGCTGCTGCGGGCGCGTGGAGGAGACAGTGGGCGAGAGCTGCTCCGGCGGTGTCGGGGCCTGACTCGGCGCGGCTTTGTTCTGCTGCGGTTCTGGAAGAGAGCTTCTTCAGGCCGCCGGAGCTGCTCAGCCGCGCGGCGCTCGATTGGGCTGGGCTGCCAGGGGAGTGTCGGCGCTACTCTGGGGAAGAGCGGAAGCGTCGCTGGCGCTGCAGCCGGCTCCACCGCGACTCGTACGCGCTGGCGGTGGCCTTGCACGTTTTGGGACGCACGCCGCAGGCTGAGGCAGATCCAGCGTGCGCTCTTGTGACTTGCATTCCGAGGGTGTCCCCCCCGGCAAGCGCCTTCGCTGCCCGCGCTTCTCCGTGCCCACGCCCCCCGGGCGCGCCCCGGCGTGTGCGCCCCCCATGCTCTGCCGCTCCATGCCTCTGCCCATGCGCAAACGCCTCAAGTCCCACGGCGCCGGTTGGTGCTGGTGGTCGCAGGCACCGCGAGCTTGTGCGGTTGACTTGTCAGACAAAAGCACTGTCTCTCGCTCTCCCGGATTCTTATGATCCAGAGCCCCCAGCTTCCCATTCCGCAGGCCCACGCACGCACACCACCACCACCGCCGACTGCAAGGCCGCCACTCACACACTCCCTCCGCACACAACGCAGACTGCTGTCTCACCCCGCCCAAGCTGCCACGCTGTCCGGGCATGCCGCATTACTTATGAACCCGCGCCGAACGCCTGCACTCAATCGCCAGCGCTGCGGTATTTGGGCCTGCCGATCTTGACGCAATCGTCTGCTCCGGAAACAGCCATCTCGCCCTTTGCACACACACATCCCACCAACCTCATATAACCGCCACCACGACCGCGACCACCGTACCGGCCGCGCCGTCGCCCACCATGCCGTTCAAGCCCCAGATCCCCATACTCCAAGTCGAGTCCAACGCCATCCACACCGTCGACACCCGCTCCGCCGAGCAATTGTTCGGCCTCTGGTCGGGTAAGCTCTGTCGCGCTCCCATGGCGCTCCCTCTCGCTGATCCACTGTAGTCTTTTCCAAATGCGCCGAGACCATGGAAGAGGGCCGCCGCCTCGAGAACCTTAGCTGGCGTCTATGGAACCGGGAGACCTTCTGCTGCGCTCCCGACCACACTAACCCCAACGCCTCTCTGTTCACCACCCCGCGTTGGTCCTACACGCGCAAGACGTCCGACTCGGGCTCCTTCTCCATTCCTGCCCTGTCCTCCAGCGTTGAGTCTGACGACTCGGACGAACGCGTCGACAGCACCTCTACCCTTCACTCCACCACCTCGTCAAGACCTCACATTAGGAGACACGACTCCACCGAAAGCCGGAACCGAGGAACAGAAAAGCACATCACGCCTGTTGACCTCGAGAGCTTAGTCATTTGCATCAAAGAGAAAAAGGACTTGGAGCCTCTCGCCCCCTTGCCGATGCCCGCTCCCGAGCAGCAGGGCCAGGAGAACGCGAAGGAGCAACGCGTCGAGGAATCCATTCCGCCACCTGCCAACCCTAAGCCCCAAATGGTCCCTGAGTCGTCCACTTCCACCGTCGCCACCACTCTCGACAGCGATCTCTCGAAAATGAGCCCTCCCGTCATTGGCTCCGACACCAGCACTTCGACCGACAGCAGCTCCCACAGCGTCGTCCGCGGCTTCTCGCCCGGCCGCGTGTCCTCTTCGTACCGCTCAAGGACGAATCTCCAGCAACAAGCCATGCCCACCCCTATCATCAGGCAGCCCCAGCACATCGCCCCGATGCAGAAGAAGAAGGGTGCTATGTTCACCCTCGGCGGCTCTTCCGATGAGGATGGTAACAGCTCTTTGGAAACTCACATGCAGATGAGCCAAATGAGCAACGCGCGCAGTTCGCTCTCGGACGGCCTCAGGAAGCCCCCGGGCGTGTCCCGCAAGCAGACTTCTTTCAAGGATGAGATCTCGGCCAGGATGCCCGAGCGTAAGGCATACGAGAGCGAGGAAGTCTTCGAGAGCGACAGCGACGAGGAGGTCTCCGAGAGTGCCATCGAGGACGATGACGAGAGCCAATGGGAGGATTCGGACGATGAGAGCGGCCCATCTAGCGTTAACGACAAGGTCTCGTTCCAGAGGGTCGACTCCAAGCCCAACCTCACCTCCCGCCGCTCGCTCCTGACCACCCTGATGCACGAGGGCGACCGAGCCCAGGCCCTCCAGAACGCTGCATCCCGCTCCACTCCCGCCCTTCGCCGCTCGCGGGCCGCTTCACCCAATGGACCTTCTGTTGCAGCATCGCCCAACACCCATACGTTGCGATACACCCCTGCCCAGCCTGCCCAGCCGGCGCCCCAGCCTGAGCAGGAAATCCCCAGGTCAAAGCCCATCATTATGACGACCTCCAACACACACGCCCCTCCGGCACTGTCCCCTCGGACCACCAGGCGGAACATGCTCACGACCGAATTGACAGAGTCTCTCCGCAAGCATCTGCTGTGGGAGCGTCAACAGAAGAACTCGACCAACAACGCAGTTCTCAAGAGGAGGCACACTTCGACAGATGTCAAGAACCTCAAGCACTACCCTGGCGAGGCGCAGCCATCGGCCCTTGCGACCGTAAAGGAGAACGCTGCCAAGGGCAACAACTCCTGGACCACCAACTACTTTGACTCGGGTCTTCAAGAGTACCACGAGAGGGGGTGGTAAAAAAAAAACAGTTTGAATTCTCCCTCTAGGACAGGCATCAGCCTCCAGGCCCGGACGACTCCGGGCAGTCATTGATTGCATTTCTTTATTGCGAACATAGCGTGACGGTGTTTGGCGATTTTGCTTCTAGTCATTTTAATCTTTTTTTCATGGTGTTCATGGACTCATGGGCTTCATGGCAGGAACGGCACGGGTCACATCTGACTGCTTCTGAATTTTTTTTTTCGGGATACCATTTTGCACTTGTTCACAGCAGCACAACGATGCTACGAATCTTCTTCTCTTACTGCGGACTATTATTTCTTGGACGGCGGGAAGACATCGACACTGGCTCGCGCCTTGGTTGCATTGGAGGGGGTTGGGAATTCACATGCGAACGGAGCATACCGCCGCCGTCCATGCCCTGTAACACTATACGGAACTCTGTACTTGTAGGGGAAGCGTTCAGGTGGAGCCTCGTCGCATTCTGGCAGCCACCGACTCCACCGGGGCTGGAGAGCACAATTACCTCACGACTTGTAGATGGTAATCAGCTTAGGTAGCGTAATCACTGAAAAAGTGGATTTTGAAACAAGCCAATGGCGCGATGCACCGGGATGTTCAGTTGTGCGGTGGATTCGGGGTGGATTCACCGGTAAGAGGGCCCTGGGCGACAATCAGCAATTCGCATGAGCGGATTGCTCTCATGGATGCGTCTGGCCGGGCGTGTTCCTGATGGATTCAAGAGGGGCAGAGCTGGGGGGCGTGGCAGGCGCCCCTCACAGTGAGTGACCCGGTGCCGTCCGATTTTCTGCCAGAGTTCCCCACCGCCCCAATGAGCAAAATGCATGGAAGAAACGGTCGGTGACGGGCACATGCAAGAAAAGCCTCAGCGTGGCTCCGGCACGGGCTCTGATCCATGAACCGCCAGGAGAGAGTTGCATAAGCGCGTGCACACCCTCATCAGAAGAGCAAGAGGCGGTAAGAGCGATAAGAGGCAAAGAAGCGCAGCGGCACGGCACGACACTGGGGCATGTGCTTCTGCTGCTGTGTGTGCGTGTGGCATCATGGGCACGCTTTTGCCGGCCGTGTGGCTCGGGCGCGCCGCCGCCCGCCGCCGTCTCGCGTGCCGAACTGAACGGGGCTGCTACTACTCACACGAGCTGCGCCTCGGTTGGTCGCCGGCGCGTGGCAAGGCGCAGGACCGGCGACGGGCCCAAGGAACATGTGGAAATAACAAGTCAGAAAAAAAAAGTACTTCCGCGGTGTCACGGGCAGGTGCAGGTGGTGGTTGCCCGTGCAGCTGCCCCTTTGCGGGTGGTGGTGTCCTCGGGCCGACACTGGATGGCAAAGACAGGAGCTGCAAGGCATTGGCAGGGCGCCAGATCAGATGGGCGGGTGCATTGGTACAGAGGCACGATGGCCGCTGGGGGCGGCGATGGCGCAGGTGGAACACCGAGGGCGATCGCGCACACGATGCAGCCTTATGAGTCACGGCGCGGCGCGGGCGAGGTCAACATGACTGAGTATGACGGCAAGATGAGTTTGGGTGATGCTGCGTTGGCAGCACGGTAGACTCTGGCTCAACACCACAACCGGCCCCCAACCGCCCCCCATATGAGGCCTGCTGACCTCGCTCTGTGCAAACCCCCAGATCGCCGCTCCGCACCGCGATTGTCTCCCTAATCACAGTCTATTTCCAGCGCCTGCCTATCATCATGGCCGCGGAAGGTCGATCAAGCTTCCGCAGCGGCACGAGCAGCGCGGCCGGTACGTTCGTTCTGCCAACGCATCACTCTAGCCGCTGCACGTCCCGGTCATCTGCTCACTCCAATGCAAGCGTCCTCAGGGTCGCCCGCTGCCAGCGCATCAGAGGCAGCGCGTCCTCAGCCTCAACCCCAAGCCGCTGCGCCACCGCGCGGGAGGCCATGCCGCTTCTACGGCACCCCGTCCGGTAAAGCTTACGCGACCCTGTCTGTGCCTATCAACCCGCTCAACACCGTGTGGGGTTTCTGTTGATCACCAGACGCCGCATCCCTGATGGCTGCTGATATGAGCGATTCCAGGCTGCCGTGCCGGCCACCAGTGCCCGATTGCCCACGACTCTACCGGTCAGCCTGCGAAGGCCCGGCCTGCGCGTCAACGCCAAGCGGGCGACGCTGCAAATCCGGAACCTTCTCTTGCATCCACCACACCGACTCCGCGCGCTCGCGTGGTGCACCGTCCCACTCCGCGCGCGCAACAGGAAGATCCCCGCGAGTTTCAGTTGGCGCAGATCCGCCGCAGATTCAGCCCGGAAGAATCGCTCGACGCGAGCTCTGCCACCATTCTGGCTTTCGGCATGAAACCCTCAGACCCCGACTTTCCCTTTGACATTGAGGAGCTGGCCTGCCGTCTTCGCGTGCCCGCCACCTACCCAATGCAGGGTCGTCCGTCGCTGAGCGTTACCAACGCCGAGATGGACAGGGGCTTCCAGATCAACGTCGAGAAGGGCTTCGATGCCCTCGCCGCGAGGCAGCTTCCTAACCAGACGCTGCTGGCATTGATGCACGCGCTGGACCGCCAGTTGGAGCAATTGCTAACCGCGCCGCCTGCTGAGATTTTCTCCATCAAAATAGTCCCGAACGCGGCGGCGAGGGCCGTGCCGAAGCATGCCGCCACCCCACCGCCGCCGCCGTCGGTCGTTGTGCAACCATCCCAAGTGCCAGCGCAGCCGAGGGAAAGGCCACCGCCACCTCAACCTGCATACAGCCCTGAGCAGAGGGCGCAGGCCAGAGCGCGGCGTGACCAGGAAACGCGCCAACTTGAGGCTCGTCTCGGCCGCCTTCCTCAGTTCTCCACCCTGGCGGATGGCGCGTTTATCGTGCCTGTCGAGCCCAGGCGTAGGGCCGAGCTGCCCATTGCGCTGCAGGCCATCAAGACGGTGAGGCTGCTGGTGCCTGAGCTCTACCCGCTGCAGCCGTGCAGGATCGAGCTCATGGGCATCGACAGGCTGGATGCGATGCCCGTCGAGCAGGCCTTCGAGGACAGGGCGAGACAGTTTGCAAACATGTCATTGCTCAATCACGTTAACTACTTCTCCCAGAACATGCATTCCATGGCCAAAGCGCCCCCGGCGAGGTCGGATGGCAGTCCGAAGGTGAAGGAGCTCACCGTACAAGACAACGCAGCAGCGGAAGCAAGCACTGCGGCACCTGACGCCGAGGCAGACTCGAAGGCTGGGACTGACCATGTAGAGGATAGGAGTCACATCATCACCATCCCAAGACCGCCTGAGTGGCAAGTGCCAACTTCTGATAACGATGACGAGGATTCCTACGACTCCTACTCTGATGAATCACACAGCGACGGAGAAGCGGAAGGGGGTGGCTCAGACCGCCCCGGAGCAAGCTCCCAGACGCCCGCCCTCGAACGCGGGGTTACGGTGTCGTTCCCGCACCTTGAGCTCTACGGCATCGAATTGCTCGAGCTTGTCAACCTGTGTCTGACAGTCAAGTGCACCCGGTGCAAGGATACGATGGACGTCAACAACATTAAGAACAATGCTAACGCCGACTATTCCGGCATCCGCAGCGAATCGTGCAAGAAGTGTGCGAATCCGCTGGGCATAGGTATATCCGTTGGGGAAAAAGTCTTTTTAGGTCATGGGACTAATGTGTGAAAAGGGTATCGAATGGACATGATGCATGCGAACTCCGTTCGGGCCGGCTACCTTGATCTCGACGGATGCACTCCCGTTGACATGCTCCCAAGGTGAGAAATAGAAAATGAGGTGGCGTCTGGGGATATTTGCGGCTTACAGTAGCGCGACTCGTACCCAAGCTTTTCATTTCACCCTAATGGAAGATAAGTGTTGAGGGCTGACTGCAGGCTCGCTAGCAACCTCGTCCCGACGTGCTCGGGATGCTCTACTCAGTATCCCAGCCCCGGGGTGGTCTCGGTGCGCGGGGACTCGTCAATGGCAATCTGCAGAGAATGCCACAAGAAAATGAGTAGGTAGCGCCTAAAGCTGGCGGCAGATTGGATGATTTGCAAGGCTAACCGGTGCTTGTCGCTCCGTGCAGCGTTCAAGATCGCAGAAGTTAAATTTCTGTTGGTCAGCGCGTCGTCAGGTACGTTGCTAGCGGCGGGCGGATCAGCTCCCGGCGAGCCTACGCGCATCGACATATGCTGATGGCTGCGTGACCACAGCACAAGCAACCCGCGCATTGCCGCGAAAGAAGGTTCGTCAGGCCGCCCACTGGTTGATGCACACACAGCTGACTGTTTCCGAAGGCCAAGGAGAAGCTGGGGATCGTGGCGGGCCAGGAATTACCCAAACGAGGGCGCTGCAAGCATTACAGCAAGAGCAATAGGTGGTTCCGGTAGGCTGCAAGCCACAAACGTCTTTGCCGACGTTTTGTCCCATCAGCCGGACAGTGCTGACTCTGCTCCAGGTTTTCGTGTTGTAGCAAAGTGTACCCATGTGACAGGTACCGTCATTGCCCGCCAGGCGATCGTGAGATCTCCAGGCCCGATCGACGGACTGACAGAAGGATCGTAGGTGCCACGACGCTGAGGCTGATCACCCGAACGAGCACGCCAACAGAATGATTTGGTAAGTTCCTTGGTGTCTCGCGCCCACCGGTTGCTCTCGATCTGGCGCGAGGCTCCCCAGATCCCTGCTCCACAGTGACGTCGCGCCTGCATCCACCCCCGGCACAAGCTTTCCCCGCACGATTTACCTGTTGCGGCAGACCGTCGCGCTGTCTCGGTGCCCTGTCACCCTCGCGACATTCTTCGCCCGAGCCATCTGCAGCCCTACGGCCTGCCGTCGATCATCTCGTCCTCCCCAACCCATTGAGCGCGATTTTGCTGACGACGCCATTCTGGTCGCGTGTATAGTGGATTTTGTACGTCGCCGTCGCCTCCTCCCATCCGCCCCTCGGCTGCACGGAGGGCTAATCGCCTTCACAGGTTCGCGCGAACAAAATTACCGACCGGAAGATTGCGGAATATGCCACGCGACGCTCGTCGGCAAGAAAGGCTCGGGCTTCTGGGAAGGAGGAAAAGGTACGTGAATAATGCCCAGCTTGTGATTGTTATGATTGCGCAAGAGTTCTCGCCCCTTTCTTAATCGCGGCCCAAACTTCCCTGCCCAGACCCCTTCACGACCAGAGACAGAGTTTCGCTGCCCCCGGCGGCGTAAGCTGGCCGTTAGCTCTGGCTGCGCGTCGATTCGTCGACGATGGGTGAGGAGGCGGACACTAAGGGCTTTGGGTGTCTACACCCGCTTCCGGCACGCCGTTGTCAGAAGCCAAGGCCACAGTTCACCTCTGGTCGAGAGCGGCGCCTCAATGCAGCGTCAGCAGCGTCGCACCTCAAAACAAAGACCGTAATTCGCGACGCCCAAGGACGTCTTCAGCTGCGCCAGTGGGCCTGGCCCTGTTCACCACCTGTCATGAGGACGGCGGTGTGGGGCAATAGACCGTTTGCAGCACAGGCAGCCGCCGTCGCGACTCGAAGCATTGATGAATGGCTGGCGCATGGACGCTCCTCGGGCACACATGGCATTATTGCGATGGAACCAAGGTTCTTCATGCGGCGGATACGCTTGTTTCTTCTGCCCTCAGCGCCAACCTTGTCGCAAATGGCAGTCCCGCGCTTCCGACCGAGGTACCGTAGCAGCTGCCGGCGGCTAGCAAATACGAAGGAAGAAGGTTTTGTGGCAGGCCATGTTGCAGGCCTCCCACGTGCGCGCGAGCCCCGCTTGGCCCTCGCAGCCCCACTTTCTGGTTGCTGGCTCGGCATTCTCCCCCAGGTTCTTGGGATTCGCAAATCTGGGGTTAGCTGTTCCTTGTCGACACCCCTCCCCCTCCACCAAGCTCCAGGTATTTTCGTCGACCGGGGGAAGATCTAGCGGCTGCATCGCCGGATTTCGGATTCCTTCCTGCTTGGCGGGCAGGATCCTTTATCTCAGGCTCCCGCTGGACCGTTTGCCCGCCATCCTCATCGCGCTCGGATCTGGGGAAGAACTGCCCCTTCGCGTGCATCGCACGAGACTGCGCGCCTTGCAAGCCTCGAAAAAAGCCTCGTTGCGGCGCACGCGGCCACTCAAAGACGCCCGTGTCCCTGCGTCAGCCCGCTGGGCAATCCCGCAGCCAGCAACCGCAATGCTTTGACATTCTGGCCCGAAGCGGACTCATACGCGCAGTCATGCGATGCGCCCGGTGGTGTCGTGGGCTGGATCGAACTAGGTACATCCATTTGCTTAGCTTTCCGGTCGCGGCTCCGCCGGGGCTTGTTCCCCTCCTCTCGTCGAGAACCTCCACCGCGACTAGCCGCTTTGTCTCAGCAGGCCTAGACGCGCTCCCTTTTCACTGCTTATCTTACACTGCGGTTGAGGCTACCTACAGTAGTTGCAGCGGAGTAGTGGCGCTCCCGCGGCGAAATGCCGCAGTCTCTCTTTCTCCGTTTCAAGTCCAGGCCGCGTGACTACCTATCTCCTCAACATGAAGAGCGCGGAGAGACGGAGATTTCTCGCAGAAACTGGCAGAGCAGGAATGCTCCGCCGCGCCGACGCCATTTCATTACACAATTCGTACACAAGCACTACTATCCGAGCACATGCTTTTCCTAGGGGTTTCTTCGGACTTTGGGCTAACGCAGGCGGTTCCGTTGGTTGGAATGCAGGTACGCGTGACCGCGTGCGCATGTCGAGGAAAGGTACGTTTTATCTTTTACTTTTGCCACCAATTACTGCCGGCTCTGGTACTTGTTGCTTTTAGTGCGAGTGCTTTTTTTTTTTTTTTTTTTTA
>RHKH01000021.1:333241-384046 GCA_009829795.1 Lasiodiplodia gonubiensis
CGCCTCATGGTTCTGTTTCAGCCTCTATTCTTATTTTTCCGGCCAAAGACGAGCCGTTGTTTGAGAAGCGCTGGCCTTGGGGCAGCGGCACACCATTTACCCATGGATGCGTTCTTTATTTTCTCGTCATTATGCGTTTTTCCGCCCAATCACCGCTCTTTATTTTCTGCCATTTTTCAGTCTTTTGGGACACCCCCCTGCTTGTTCTTAGTCGCGTGGCCTTCCTTCCGGTGTGCCGCACACGCAACGCGTACCACACGCAACACGACCCCCCCACGCTCAGGAAAATAAACAACCAACACAAACACAACACGCGCGCGCGCACGCAGCCTGCGCTTCCTTACGTCGATCTCGCTCTCCTTCTTACCGGTGCGACGTTCTCCGTCTCACGCACTTTCCCTTTATCTCTGATCTCCGCACGCCCGGTTTCTCCTCTTCGTTTTCGCCTCCGCAAGTGGGGGTGATAGGAGGGGGGGTTGGCCGGGTAGTTAGTCTTTCGGTTGCATCGGCCTGGTCTTCCGCCGGCGAAAGTGTGGTTGCCCGGTTCTCCACGTTCGCCGGTGGTAGGGTAGGTGTGTGCGACCGGGGGCACGTGCAGCGAGCGGAAGGGGGGAAGGGAAGGGGAAAAAAAAAAGCTTGGTTGTATATGTGTGTGCGTGCGTACGTTGCGTGTGTGTGGTTGGTTGTGCGTTGGCGCGCGCTTTATGCAGAAGGGAGTGCCCCACGCATGATGATTGCCCTTTTTTTGCTTCGCATTTCCCAGTAACACATGATTATTGTTGGTGCACGACCTCTATATCGAGGGGATGGGAAAGGCAAGATGCGCTAACTCGAGACTGCTCGTTGTCACACCGCCAGATCCGAGGAAGTACAAACGTCGTCCCGGCGGTGCCGCGAGCGGCAGCAAGGACAAATAAGGGAGTTGATATCGCGATCTTCAAAGAGAGGTTGCACGGCTGCGACGAGAGATCATCGACGTGGTTGGAGGAGTCAGATTGGATTAGGTAAGTATCGGAGGCGTGGTGATGTGGGGCATGTGCTTTTGTTGTTGTTGTTGTTGTTATTTCGGATCGTGTGGTTGGCAAGCAGGTCGGGGTTGGTCCAAGCAGACTTCTTTCTCTGTTCCACGATCTGTTCTTTTCGGTGGAGCCCAACTCATCAATGATCGTTCTACTCATCAATTGACCAGCGGACGAGTGATCTGCTACAAGCATTGAGAAAATGCCAGGTGATGATGATGAGCTGCTGGGAGCGGGTGTGTATGTACGCGCAACGCGTGCGTGTGCACACCGTATCTATTTTTTGTCTTTTCTCACGACGAGAGGGGCTAGCTGGGCTGACTGACTGACTGTTGGCGGCTGCGTTGGGCTCGATGTTTCTACTCCTTTACTATCCTAAGCGACACGGACACGCGTTGCGGGAATCGCGGGTTCGGGCTGCAAATCGCAGATCCCGCCCGTGGTGTTGTTGTCCTCGTTGCTCTCTGCCTTGATTTTCGAGGCGCTCGGGGACGTTCTAGATTGAGGACTGTGGATTCTTTTTTGGTGCAGGTGGAGGGAGTAAGGTGGAGTTTAGGTGGAGTTTGGGCCAACGTTTCGGGATCCGTGTTTTAAGGTACTTTCCGTAGGGCTGCCGCTGCCCTTTCTTTTGGCGCGTGCTGGATGGGTGGTGCGTGTTGTCGTTTTCCTTTTCTCTGTTGCCCTTCTGACGAGGTGGTTGGTGCGGGTTGGTTGCTGCGTAACAACCTTTTTTTTTGTCTCGTCGCGCATCGTAATAAGGAATTGTTGGAGGCCCCGTGCGTCAGGAAGGGTAGGAGGGAGGAGCGATTGGGCGGTGATGACGATGGCATTGCTTCATCCTGTACCGCCGTGTTTGCGGCTCCATTGTAGTCTGTTCCAGACTTTTTTGGTTTTGTGGTTTTCTTCTGGAGCATCACATCAACCACCCACTTCTTCTCTCAGGGGCGAGATCGGGATCGAATGACCACCACCATTCGCGTGAGTCGAACACGAGCGAACATGCAGAGGGACGAGTCGTTCTTCGCATCGATCGCGCGATGAGGAGGTTCTTGTACTACTCGTTCGCATGATGATGATGGGCACTGCAGATTGGGTCGCCGTGTAACGCAATGAGGTTGTCTCAGCTTCTCCCTCCTCGGAGCGCTCCGTGACAACTGGACCGACCGCACGATCCGGTTGGGCCTTTTGCATACCAAGGCATCGTCGTCACCGGCCTGATGGACCGCGATTTTCTTTTCTTATTAAGCTGGCCCAGATCTCTCGTGGCCTTTTGACTCGTACCCAGGCCGTTGGTTCGGATCGGCCCGAGACCGAAGGAACAAAAGAAGAAAAAAGGGTATCGTGAAGGTTGGCTCTAGTGGTGTATCATCCTGCCGAACGGCTCGAATGGCGGCGCTTAGCTTGGCCACCCACTGACGATCATTCCCATTGGCATTCGGAAGGATTTCTCCTCGAACCAGCAAAGAAACGAAGAACAGGCTATTGTGTGCGGAAAAACTTTTTCTGCCCTTCTGCTCTCCATAGATGGGCATTGGCGGAACCGCTCCAAGAGGCAATGCGGGATGGTCGGCAAACCTGCCTCCTCATCAACCGAACGGCAATGTTACAAGAGCGAGAAAAAAAACTTTCTCCGAGCCCGCTTTCACGAATATTGCTGCCCGACAACACCGGGGAAACACGGGAAGGTGGGGATTTGAGAGGAAGGAAGGACGGGCTGGCTGGCGGGCAATTAAAAAAGACGACACATCCCAAAGGGCTCGGCGTGCAGGCAGCCGCCAGGCGAGAAATGGCAAACGAGAAGGTGTGAACCCCACCACTGCCAACCACGGGTTGTGGCTGGGCGGGGCGGGGCTGAGCTGAGCGGCTCTGGACGGCTCTTTTGGACAGAAAGAGGCGGGCTGGGGTGCTTCTTAGGGCCAAAAAAGACCGGAGCCGCAGTTCAATTTGATACTCTCGGCTCGCAGCCGCCCTGGTCTCGTCCTTCTTTTCGCCCCCTCCACACGCACATCTTTGCGGTCTCGTCTCACCTTCTGCAAATCATTGGCGATGAAGAGTAATCATCGTCGGTTTACACGCAAGGCACCAAGTGGGCTGGTGCATTGTCGTTCCGGCGGAACGAACGAACAGGACATGAACATCTTTCTTTTCTCGTTGCCCTTTTGCCCCCCAGTTGCCCATTGCTTTCGGAAGCCGCCGACGGTGCGGAGCAAATGAGCAAACACACAGACACTCTCGGCGAAAGGGGGGGCATGCAAAACCACAGGCAGGGCAGAAAAATTAAGACGCGAGAAGGGCCGACTACGGGCCACTCACACACACAACTATGTCTCTCGTTAAGCACAAGCAATACTACAGTACATAGCTACTGTGCACACGCAACATAACTTACGACGCCCGACAAACAACAACGTGGCAAATCATCCGTGCTTCCTTTACTGCTGCTGCTGCCTTCTTCATCCCTAAGTCTTTCCCCGTGCGTCGTGACCGCCGCATCTCGTGGCGTGAGGGGTAGGTAGAGGTGGGTTTGGATGGGGGCCAAAACACCGAGGATAGACCCTTTTGCACACCGGGGGTTGGTTGAAGGGGGGAGCAACCGGAGCTGAGTCTGGCTCTGGCTTCTTTTCGAGAAGACGATCATATTGATTCGGGAAGAATGCGACGTAGCCACGTAACTTGGCTTTGCTAATTGTTACAGTTGCTTATGACTCCTGTTGCTGGCTGGCTGGCTGGTGATGTGGTGGTGCTGAGGGCAACGGGATTGGCCGTGTGGCAGCAGAAGAAAAGGGCATTGTAGTGTAGTAGCAGCAGGCCAACTTTCTCTGACACGTCTATTACAATGCTACCTACCTATCTACAAGCGCAATCTCTTGGTCCCTGCATGATGGCGAGATGTGGTGACACTCTCGTCAGGCGTGACCTAGATTAGCTGCGTCGTTGCTTCCCGATCGCGAGGTATCGGTCGATTGTAAGCGTGCGTACGTAGGTGGTGGTGCGTGGTCGAGACATTCGAGATAGCTCCATCGGGGACTCTCTCGCTTGCTGTCTGTCGGATCGGAGGCCGGATCGCCGGCACCACCGGCGGCGGCCTTTTAGCGGCGCACAGGCAGCTGTTGCGTGACTTCCCTTCGCCATTCCCGCTCGCTTTTGCCGGCGCAATTGCTGTCAAGTACCGACTCGGGTCGGATTTGGGCTTAGGCAGGGGCAAGCGAGAGGACAACGACTGGTGCACGTGTGGGGAGCAGCGATGACGTAGGTGGTGGTCGAGTGTCAGTGTGATGCCTTCTCAACCACCCATCGAATATGCTTACGTACCGCGCTGCGAGTAATGCAGGGCAAGCTTCCGGCTGCATGAATAGGGCTGCGAGTACGTATCCTTGGCGGCACATATTGGACGGTCTAGAATGCTGTGATCCGCAGGGCAGACAGCTGGTCACGATGAGCGCCTGGGTTTTTTCTGGAGAGATTGGCACCCATCCCTGTGATATTTCGCCCTCCCGGCGCAGGACACCTCAAGCCCATTGTCCTCATGACCAGCTGGCGAAGGGCACCTTGAGTCCAACGCGTTACCGCTTCCATTACAAACGACATCGTCCGGGTTATCGCCGGGCCCTCCACCATGCCAACTCTCGACCCCCTTCTTTCTCCGCACCGCCCTCCCCACATAAGTGGCGCTGGGGCAATGGGCAAAGAAGGGTCTGTCCGAGCTTCATGAATCAGAACACGAGACTGGAGATGGGGCTCGTCGCCGGATATTGCCAATTGGAGTGCCAATCACTCTCCGACTTTTCCCATTGTCCGGGGCTGTTCTGGGGAAAAGAACGGAGTCCGGACTTACGCCATCCCCTCAGTTAGCGACCGCGAGGGCTGAGCTGGAGCTCGGCTCCGGGGACTTCTCTCGTCACTTCCGTTGGCGTGACGCCCTAAGGGCCAGCGGATCGGATCTTCGTCGGGAATCATGTTTCCGGCGGAAGGGAGGAGCGGAGCGGAGTTGGGGCAAGGAAAAAAAGGCGGAGGGGCGGGGTGGTCGCTCTTCCAGGGCAGCAGGTGTGAAGTGCTGGATGGCATTATTCGAGGGCATGCCATGACAAACGACCAGTCTTTCGTTGCCTGCAATAATTGATGAGCCATTTTTCTTTGCTTCTCCCTAGCTGATGTCGTTGTGCGGCTGAAGTTGCGAGACATGTGACCACATTCTCTTGATACCTACTCGACATTGACGGGCACGAGGGGGGTTGGCCTTAACGCCTATGACGTCTGCGCTGGAGATGTGGTGGACCTGTCATCCCTTTAGCTTCCCTCCTCCCTTGGCCAGCGACAAGAACGTTCAGATGACGCTTCAGAAATTGCGCATTAGATTCCTTTTGAGATGGACGCGGAGACGGACTTCGCTCCACCAGCGACGATCATCCAGTCCGCCGCTGATGACGCCCAGGCCGCCCACTTGCGCCTCAAATTACCCCAAGTAGCCGCTGGTTTCCTAACGGGGAAATCGCTTAGTGCTATTCCCACCATGGTTTTCCCCATTGGCTAGTAGAAACGACTATAAGGAAAAGTTAATAGGCGGTTGTACGGAAGTGATGATAACCAGCATGTCGATCACATCGATGACGAAGCTGCCCGTAACATGGCATGGCAATTTGAGGACTCTTCTGCCCGTTGTAGATTTTCGCGAGGAGAATGCTTCGCCTATCTCATTTTCGGGAACATTCTCGAATCTTATTCGCTACCCTCCCTTTCGTAGTTTAGGCTATGTAGGTGGCAAAAAAAAAATAGATCCTCCGCAATCATCTTCAGGAGCACCGGTACTCGACTTCTATTGGTAGTTGGATCTATCACCGGGCATAGATGTTTATCTAATGACTCTACATCTACGTCCACACAATAGCTTCTACTGCCTATGTAACGAGCGTAGATACATACATGTGGAATTTTCCGATGGTTCAGATCTTTCGGCACCCACTGTGCAAGTCTACATCACTAACTACCACACCAGCTGAATCCAAAATGCCTATGCATGCAACCTCAAAGTACGGTAGTCTGATTCTTCACGAGTCCCGCCGTCACACCAACACCCCGGCCAACCAGAAGCAAGGCAAACCAGTAGTACCCTCCCCCAAGTATTCTCACTCGTGGCACAAAACCCCGCACCTCTTGCCTCCCCACCCCTTTCGTCCCCCAAATCCCTTGCTGTTAGATCGATCGCCTGAGACCCCTTTCCACGACAGCGAGATACGACGTCCAGGTGGCGATACGGTGCACCGCGCGGAAGTGGTAATCCGGACATACAACAGCAGCAGCAGCCAAGGGAGCGCGCGAGGGAAAAAAACGTGTGGAAATGCGGGGAAATACTTTCACCTCTGTAGAGACTCGAAAATTAATTTTACTCCCGCGTGCAACGGATCGAGGAATAAGGAAATTAAATAAATGCTCTTCGTTCTTTTTAATGCCCTCCCCCCCCTCACACCCCTCTCTTTCCCCCGCGTCCGCCGTCGCCGACAGGTAACTGGGAGCGACAGGGACAAAACCTAATGCAAGCACAAGACACGCTGCATGTACCGCGTTGCTGTGGTGTGATAGCCGTCATGTACAGTATTTCGAATACTCTACATGTACTCCACATCTGTAGACACTTTTGCTTTTTTTCTCCAGACAACTACACAAGTACAGAATAAAAAATTCTGTGGTGTCACACCTACCACATGTGCAGCAGCATAAGGAAAACAAAACAAAAGACATGTCTTCTAGAAACTCACACGACAGATTCGAAACGCACGTAGTAAACGAAGCACGCGGGCAGCAAGGGATGCATGTCTCCGTCCCGCACATGCAGAGACAACGCGCACAGTAAAAGACGCGACGCGTACAACATCCAAGGAAAATTTTGTCTTCCGTCTTTTTCTTTTTTTCTATTGAATAAGTATGTTCCGCTGCTACATTACTTACTTCGACTCTGCAGCGTCCGCCACCACGTCATTGCTGTTCCTTTCTCATGCCAAATGGGGCCAAAAAGGGAGGATTGGAAGATCAACGTCCACTCAGTGCTACATCATACATGCATTTCTTCCAACCCACGACTGGCGGGGCGATTATCATCTCCCATAACACAGTGGCTTGCATCTCCACGTACTCTTCCCCAATGCCTTGTTTTCTTTTTTCTCCTTCATCCGTGGGGAACATGGCGCTTGTCTCAGAAATCGTTCTCGTCGCTTCCTGCAATAATGACATTGTTGACCTGTCGCAAGGGTGAAGACACACGCGTTAGCCAAGACTCTCGTTCAGATAAGCGGTGAAGGGGCGTTCGCGAATCGGGTTCAGAACCCAGACTCCGGAGGCCTAGAAGCCTGGACAGGATCCCTGTCGGAGCGGGCGGTTGTGATGTGCACGGCGGGAACGGGGAAGCGGGGAAGATGCGAGACGATATGTTCCCACTGGCCAGCGACATAATCCCAGCAGATCGGAGGTCAGGGGCGCCGCGGCGAGAAGCGAGAGACATGGGGTGTGGGGATGCAGCCATCGAGGGCAGCAAGAAGGGGTCATGGGGGATGGGCGTTATTTGTAACACCAATGGCTGCAGTGCAGAACAGGGGTTCGTCGCCGTTTGCAACTCGCCTGAGCCGGCCAGAAGCCATGCTGTGTAACCGTGGCTTGAGGGGGGACGTCGGGATGGCGCACCTGCACTGCAGCCAGAGGTGATAACCCAACGGAGACGCCGTTGGGGCCCAAAATAAATGTGACTGGGGGAAAAGGGCTGCAGCTGAAGCACAACCGGGAAATTGTGAGGCGACCAAAGAAATCTGCAGACTCACCTTTAGGACCATGCGGCACAATTGCGTCGCAAGCAGGAGCTGTTGCCTCTTGGAGATGAGCGGGTCGATGACAAAGTGCTCGCGCATATCTGTCACAATCAATGTTAGCCCTTGCATCACGCCTTTGTGTGGAGTGTGACGGCTCAAGTGATGCGAGTAGTAATTGGTGGTGAAATAGGTTGACGGAAGAAGGTACGAGCCGCTGCACATGCGACCGGGATCTCGATTCTGTGTATCCGGGATGTGCGACATCTCGTTGCGTAACCGCATCTGACTGGCAGCCACATGCAGTGCCGGTAACAGCTGGCAGTTGTGGCTGCAGATTGCGGGCAGGGAGCGCGCAAAACAGCAGTTGCAGGGAATCAAGCTCGGGATGTGATGATGCAAAGGGGAGCTTACCGTTGGTTCCTGTTTGCATGCAATCAACACCCAGGCGCGAGTTCTCCTCCTTGACCTGTCTCGACTTGATGGACGCAAGGGTTTCGATAGGGCTCAAGCCCGAGTTCTCAGCGAGGGCCATGGGGACTGCATCGAGCGCCTCGGCGAAAGCGCGCATGGCGTATTGTTCGAGACCAGGGCTCTGATAACAGCGTCAGCCACCAAAATATTGAATGCGCAGATGATTGACACGTTGTCACACGTACCTTGACAGCTGCGTCCTCGACAGCCAGAGAGCAAGCAACCTCGGCCGCTCCGCCTCCGTAGACAACGCGGTTGTCCCGAACCAGGTTGCGGACAACGCACAGAGCGTCGTGGAGAGACCTCTTGGCCTCGTCGATAATCTGTGATGTGTCAGGACCAGGTTTCGAAAAGGCCATACCAGGGACCAACGTACCATCTTGTTGCTTCCTCTCAGGAAAGCGGTGACGGCTCTTGTGTTGGCGCACTCCTCGATCACCAGCATCTTGTCTCTTGTGGTGCCGAAAGTCATCTCCCTCACGATACCAGCAGTACCAAGCTTCTCCGCGCTGAGGTCCTCGAACCTAGGCACTATCCTGCCGTTGGTGGCGATGGCGATGAGCTCGATTTCGGGACCACCAACCCACCTGACAGCGGGCAGGTCGTTGGTCAGGAGAAGGTGGTTAGCCTCGTCGTCGAAACCCCACTGGCATATAGCGACATTGGCGCCAGTGTCCTTGATCTGCGTGATCATCTCGTTGAACTTGTCAGACTCGTACTGCTGGAGGCGCTTGAATTCCTCGACGTTGGTGATGTCCAGCTTGTGCTTGGTCTTGGGCTTCGGGGGCTCAAAGGCGCAGGTGAGGATGGCAATCTTTGCGTCGCGAACTTCCGAGGGCATCTGGGGATGGGAGAAGTCCTTGTCGATGATGACACCCTTAACGAGCAGGGAATCCTCGAGAGAGCCGCCAACCTTGGTGTCCACCTTGATGAGTTCGAAGTCGACGTCCTTGCGCTCGAGATCGGCAACGGACAGAACGGCGTCAACAGCCATCCGGGCAAAGTGGTCGTGAGCCTTGGAGACAATCTTGCTGCCCAGACTGGTCTTGGCGACCTTGAAGAGGTTGTCCGTGTCTTCCTTGGAGAAGGGGATCTCGTCGCTGATCTTGTCCAGCTGTGCCACAGCAACCTCGCACGCAGCATCGTAACCGTCGGCTATCCTGATGGGGTGGATTCCCTTGTCGATCAAGTCGGCGGCCTGCTCGAGCAGGGCGCCAGCCAAAACGACGACACCGGTGGTGCCGTCTCCAATCTCGTCATCCTGGGACTGCGAGAGCTCAACCAGCAGCTTGGCAACGTGGTTGGTGATTTCCATCTGGCCAAGAATGGTAGCGCCATCGTTGGTCACGGTGATATCTCCATCAGGAGAAATCAGAATCTTGTCCAGACCTCTCGGACCCTGTCCACATATATCAGCGCCTCCGCCTATTGACGCCATTCCAGTGTCTCATACCAGCGAGGTCTTAACGAGGTTGGCAACGGTCCTGGCGGCGAGGATATGTTGCTTAACCGCATCGGTACCGTGAGTCCTTTGCTTCTTGCCCTGACTGGATGCCCGTCAATGTCCACTCTCTCGCGCAGTTCCGGTGGGTGTGTACGCACTCTCTGACAATGATGAAGGGGCGCCCGGACTCATCCTTCATCACCTGGGCTGTTCGGCGAGGTCAGCGGCGCTCGGGGGCGAAGAGGCGCAGTCGGCGCCGTGGGCGTGCATACCATTAGACATGTCAAGCTCTGTGTGGAGGAATGGTAGTTAGCATGAGCTCTTCGAGGGGCAGTGGACAGCTGGTTGCAGGGGGTCGGTGCTGCACGGGGGAGCTCAGGACGACGTACGCATAGCCATGATTGCGCGGAGGGTCCTTTGCAAAGGACCAGACTACAAGCTCGGCGAAAGGGTTGGGCGCGTCGCTGCGGGCGCTGGCGGGCGTTGATCGGGAGAAGGGGCTGCGGCGGGGGGATGAGTGGTGCTGCTGCGGGACAAAATTCTGGAGTACGTGAAGTCGGCCAGCGCCCGCCGTCGCCCGCCCACCGCCTGCGCTCGGGCCACGTCCCTGGTCGCGGCCCGTCTTCGCGCTTCTATGTCCGCACGCGCATCTGCCGTTCGCCCATCACAAGCTCTCGCGCGTCGCGATAACCCACTTTGCTCACTGCGCACTTAACTTCCGCGCAAAGCTTTCGCACGCCATCGCTCCGCTGCCTCCGACGCGTCCAATTGACCACCCTACGCGTCTCGTCTCGCATCACCATGCCGCGTATGTAGAGCTCCACGCGCCCAGCTCGAGCTTCCCAGCTAACCACCTCGACACAGCTGCGATTAGCGACGAGGAAAGCTCGGCCTCCGACTCTGAGGCTGAGATTCCCCACAAGCCAGCGCAGAAACCCGCGTCCAAGGATGTCGAGGAAGAAGAAGTCGAGGAAGACGACGACGAAGAGGAAGAAGAGTACGAAGCCCGCAGCTCACCAGCATTGGCTCTCCGCTGACCTGCACCAGATACGTCGTCGAGAAAGTCATGAACCACATCTTCGACGATGACGTACGATCCGCGCAACCAATTGCGAACTTGGCGACCATCGCTGACGCCGTTCCAGGGCATTATCAAGTACGAGATCAAATGGCAAGGATACGAGAAGAAGCAGGACAGAACATGGGAACCCGAGGCAAATCTGTAAGACTGTGCGAGTTATTCGCAGGTCATAAGAGCTAATCTGCGCAAAGTGACGGCGCAAGGGAAGCGCTCGAGGAATACTTCCACAAGATCGGCGGACGACCGACCCCCGGCGGCGCAAAGAAGAGGAAGGCTTCTCAGACTCCGGCTGGCACTCCAGCTGGCAAGGGCCGCGGACGCGGTCGTAGGTCTCTCAAGGAGGATCAGAGCGTATCAGTCGAGCCGGAAACGAAGCCTGTCAAGAAGGAGAAGGAGCCGAGTTTTCCAAAGAGCAGCTGGGAGGACCACATTCAGAGCATCGACACCCTCGAGGAAACGCCGAACCCGAAGACCGGCAACAGGGAACGTGCCGCACTAGTAGTCTGGACTGATGGTCGCAAGACGCGCCATCCGCTACCAGTCCTGAACCAAAAATGTCCTCAGAAGGTAAGATGGTCTGCATGCTCGAAGCTTGCGTAATGCCATGCTGACTGTTCCCGCAGATGCTCGCGTACTATGAACAGCATCTGTACTTCAATTATAACTAATCCCCGTACCGGTAAAGTGGCTAATGATTGGTTCCAAGGAAATTCTTTACGTCCGATGGTGAGGAGATCACAGCCAGCAACGGTGCTGATGACGGTTGAGGACCCATCCGACTCAATCGCTAGGAAGCAGCAAAGCCACCGCCCGGCGAGAAGACGACTCTGGGTTGAAGTAGGATGGAAAGTCTACATTTGAAGGCGTTGGAAATGATTCACTAGGGTCGGGGGCTTATCCGTGGCGTTCTTCAAGAGCCTTTGAAAATAGCGTGGAGTGAAAGATTTGCAATAGTTGCAGGAAATGCAAGGTGCCCAGCCCGACAATTGTCAGGCCATGGACCCTGACCAATAGGACTATTTCAGTACTCAGCAGGATCTACGGGGCAGGAGTCCGGGGCTCTTTGTGGGTTTCGGCTGCCGTTGGGGAGATATGGCAGGTGGATAGCATCCGTATTCGAAAGAAACACCAGCCTTTATCCAGCTTCTATAAATGATCGTGGTCAGAACTAATTCGCCGTCTCCGGAATGCTACCCGGCGAAATATTTGGCCGCCTGGCGTTCGGGCCGATGACAAACGCGAGTGCTCGGCGCGTCATCGACACTTCTGTCTGGCCTCGCTCTTCCGCCTGATTTCAACTCTCGCCGCGTCGACGCACTCGTTGAGGACGCGCTACATATTGGATGTGCTTCACCAGCCCGATATTTATTCCGAGCATGCTCATTACTCGATTCCCTTTTGCAAAGAAGAAACGCGCGTTCCACAGCCATGGATGAAGACCTAGCCGGACTTGAGGCATGCACTCCCGACTCCCTTGCTTGACTATGTTAACTGTTATCAGAGGGAATTCTGCCCTCCTCTGGACACTGCACTCGTCATTTCCATCTATTCAGACTACAAGGGCGAACCCGACTGCGTTCAACAAGCACGCGCTGTCCTCGCCCATTTCAAAGACGCTGCTGCCGTCGAGCAGCTCACCGACTTTGATCCTTCTGGATGCAGCACTCAGCCCGGCGAGCCCAGCTCGTCTCCCGAGCAGGGCGACCAGAACTCTCGCGACCCGAAAACTTCGACCGAGACGGATGCCACGAGCTTGACAAATGGCGTCTCCTCGCTCGCTCTCTCGAGCTCGGGCGTTTCCACGCCCTCGGAGCCAGGCGCCAGCATGGCCTGGCTCCAAAACTTGGATGTGTCAGCTAAAGAAGCCCAGCTTATTGAAACCTTCCCAACGTTGAGCGCTACCACGATTGCTTTTGTTTTCAAGAAGAATAAGGGCGATTTCGAGAAGTGTACTGACGAACTACTGAATCATGTCCTGTTTGAAGAGATGGACGGCCAGGATGGCGAAGAGAAAATCTTACGAAAGGGAATCGACACGTTCGCTGCCGACGACGTGGCAGCTCCCCGCGGACGCAAAGCTAAGGCCAAGAGGAAGAACAAAAAGGCGAACTACATGAACCTGGATGAATATGCCAGGTCCAGCTCCGAGCCCGCGGCTCCATCGCCAAATAAGTGGAAGACCATGTCTGATGACGTCGACTTCATCGCGACCAAGGTCAACGCCTCGTACAAGACAGTCAAATCTTCCTATCACAAGTGTGGTGGATCCGTGGCGGCAACCATCACCGCGCTCATGGAATCCGATATCAAGACGAACAAGATGTCACTAGAGGAAGAAAGTGACATTATCGTGCAAAACGTTGCTGATCTTTCTAACGAATTCCGGCTTGATCTCCAAAAAGCCCACGCTCTCATCCGCCTCACCCACCCTTCCTCAGCCGCCGCTCACGAGCTCGCAAAAGCCCTCACGTGCCCCTCCAACGCCAGTTCTCCCACAAGCGGCGGCGGCATCCAGCTCGTGCCCCACTATGCCCCTCTCAACCTCTCAGATCCCGACGAAGACGACGACCTTCACGCCGCCGGCCCGGCCTCGCCGTCGTCGTCGGCCAACCAGTCCTCGGCCGCCGCCCTGGGCGTCGCGCGCCACACGGCCTTCACCAAGGCGTCCGAGTACCACCGCAAGGGCAAGTCGGACCCGCTGATGAAGGCGGCGGCCGGCTACTACGGGCAGCTCGGCCGCGACAGCCACCGCGCGTACCAGTCGGCCGCCGCCGCCGAGGCCGACGCCCTCGTCGCCGCCCAGTCGTCGCCCGCGCAGCTCGACCTGCACGGCGTCGGCGTCTCCGACGCCAAGCGCATCGCCCGCCAGCGCGTCCACGACTGGTGGAAGTCGCTGGGCGAAGACCGCATCAGGGGCTACGCCGGCGCCAAGGGCCGCGCGAACCAGTACAGGATCGTCACGGGCGTGGGCAGGCACAGCGACGGCGGCAAGGCGAAGATCGGGCCGGCGGTCATGAAGATGCTCGTGGCGGACGGCTGGAAGATTGAGGTGGGGAGTGGGTTTTTGACCGTGTCGGGGGTGAGGAAGGTGTGAGGAAGAGCCGGGATGTGGAGGAATTAGGAGAAGAAGAGCAGGATGGTTGTTGTGCCTTCTACTGTTGGATTGTTGGCATATATTAGCGATGGAGTTGGCGGCAGCATATCGGATGATGTCGGACTGTCTTGGCAGGTTTTGGATGGGGATTTCAGTGTAACTACTCGTCAGCATTCGACACCCTTGAACAATGTGATCAAAGATGTAAATAATGGTCTGAGACTATTGGTCTGGCTTTGTTCCGCGGGTCGGCAAAACATCAGCTTGTGGTATCTGTTCGCGAGGCATACTAACTACCCATACAAAGAAAGTTGATTCTATGGCTCCAAAGGTATCAATGCGTAGGCTAATGGGGGCCTTTTGGGATAAAAGAAAAGATGAAGAAGGGGAAGAAAATAAACAGATTGGAAATATAACAGTCCCTTCCGTAATGTTTGACACCATTACTGACCCAGCGTCTTTATGTTCATCATCAGTCATTTGTACAGCAAAGAAAAGAAAAACAACTCAGCTCCCCACCACATATACATCTCATGCCGCACTCGCGGTGGTATCCACAACACCCAGCCGCTCGAACGTCGGCTTCTGGCCGGTGACTCGCTGCCACTCGACCAACTGCGGATTGCCGTCGGTCCCGTTTTCGAAGGCGTACACGCGGCCCAGCTGGTTCGCGGCGATGGGGGAAAGCGGGATCACATCTTCCATGCCGTCGATCGAGTTGTCCGTCGCCCACGCGGAGCCGTACATGTACGCCATCTTGACGCCGCCGCCGGCCTTGGTCATCAGGATCTGCACATTGAAGTCGTCCAGTCTGTACTGCGAGGTTGCCGCAAGCTTTGCTCCGGTGTCCACGCTAACCTTGCTGCCGCTGACTGGGAAAAGGGGGTGGATATGTCAGCACGATGCAGAGGAGAACTCTTGGGGGGAAGAAGAGGGAGAAGAATGAACTCACTGGTAAGCTGGTTATTGTTCCAATCGATGTTCGACCCTCCGTACAGCTCGACCAGGCTGTCGTCCTGGACCACATACAAGGCCACGACGGGATAATCCATGTCCCTCTTCGCAATCTTGGGGATCGGGGCGGCGGCCATTCCAGAGCCGGCGTCGGTCGCTACGCCGCCGTTGGTCGCGTACACCTGGCCGCTGCTGCCACCGGAGCCGAACCACTGCAGATTCATGCTGGAGCTGTTGGTAGGCTGGAAGCCGATGAAGTCGGCCGAGTTGCAGGTCGTCGTTGCGTTGCACATGCTCAGGTAGTGGACGAGCGACGAGTTGGCGTCGATGGAGAGGAAGTTGTCGTACTGGCTCAGCACGTTCCAGCCTGACGTGTTGTAGGCCTCGGAGAGCGTGTAGACGGAGCGGATTCTGTCGTTTTGGTCGGCCCAGATAACGCGGAAGTCGCTCAACTGGTTGGTTCATGTTGTGATTAGTTTGAGGAATAATTGGAAGAGAGACTAGCATTTACGCACTTCCGTTTCATTCTTCCAGTAGTTGCCGGCAGCGATGGGAGAGCCCATACGGGGGGTCATGTCGGAATTGTTGTTCTGGGCAACGACCTCGCTGAGCTCCCACTTTTCGGTCGCGTTGCTGAAGTCGGCCATCCATATGGCCTGCGAGTTGTCCTGGTAGTAGACCTGCGAGTGCACTACGCCGTCTGCGTCCGTGTAGTTGTTCGCCGCCAGCTGGGAATACGAGGCCACGCCCTGCTGATACGTTGTTGCCGCCGAGTCGGAGCTTGATGAGTTGTTCTTTTTCGAGACGCCGACGCCTACGCCCACGCCGACTGCTACGCCGATGACAATGACGAGGGCTACGGCTAGTAGGATCCAGAAGGTCCTTTTGCGCATGCCACATATTGTTGCTGGCTTGTAGGGAGGTGGAGCGACGGCTTCTTTTCCAGGAGTATGGATTGCCTCAGGCAGGTCATTGTGGACGACCTCAGGCAACGTGCGGTCCCGCACGTCAACCTCCGGCAGCGTGCTGTACTCGGGCTTTGGCTGGGCCATGTTGGAATGTGTCGAAGGGGCCGTGAAAAGCTGACGGCCGGCGCGCGGTGGGAGTACATGAGTATTGACTTCCTTTGGGGGCCCAGTGTCCACTCATTAACATGTTGGTATATTAGGAAGCGCCAAGTTCCGGTAGGATGCGTGCATCGGATTCGGATTGCTCAATTCGGGGTTGATTTGCTACACAGGATTGATCAGCGCTGATTCCTGCCTGAAGTAGGCTGTGCGTTCGCATAACTGTGGACCGAGTCTTCGCCCCCACTGCTACGCTCCGCCCCTCAAAGGGCAAGACTAAGGCCCCGAAACATTAATTCTTAGGGTTGGACCAAATTGACGTCAGAGGCATGAGGCTGAGGCTCTTTCTGCATCCGAGCGGTACCTATAAATATGTATTCCCGAAGCCTGTGCGCTTCAACTTGATCTCTACTGACCTTCGCGCGATTTAGAAGTGCTGCACTGATGGAAGTCTCTCTCGGCTGCTGCCATGCACGAGCAACGGATAATGGTCGCTTTCACAGCACAGCTACTAATTCGAGGTCGGGTGCATCTCCATGCGCGGTCGCTGAATTGTTGCGAAATCATGAGATTCTTGACATAATATCATGATGCGAGGTATGGAAGTCGGGAAGTATGAAATCTACGGCGCAAATGCCGCAGTGTGAAGCTGATGGTTTAGGCGCGGCGTCGCAGGGTGACTTCCGTCAACGACGCAGCACGTAGCTGGGCGCTCTTTCCTGGACAATCGCACTCCATCCTGCCTTGTAGCCATTTCGTTATCTTTCTCTCCAGTCTCTCCCCATTCCATCATCCGCAAGCGTATCTCAGATCAAAGAGCATATCATCATGCGTACTTTCGGACTCAAAGATCAACTTTGCCGGCTTCTAACCAGCGCATTGCTCGTTAGCCTCTGCAAAGCATGTGAGTTAGCATGAAGACTCTACATTCTGGGGTTTATGCTAACAAGGCCATGTACGCAGCGCCCTCGCCCTCCATTCCTTCCGATACCATAAGGTCGGTGGGTACTAAAATCAATGGCTCGTACGCTCCACACAAACTGGAAAGTATTATTCCCTGCAACGAGGCACATTGGTCGTACTCGGAGTCAAGAGAATCCTGGAGCCGCGAACACTCCACCAGGATACCCACAATCTCAACCATAACCATGATATTGTACTCGATATCTACTATCACACTTTGTGATGGCTTGAAGCGCGCTGGGAATGATTTGATATCGACAACTACATGGAACAGCTCCGTGTCCACGCGCACTTTCGAGTCCCTTTCTGATTCAATATACCCCACATCTGACTTTCCGGAGTGTTGGAACCTGCCCTGCAACCCATGTGGCTGCACAATCCGGACGTGCACCGTCTGCGTCATCACCACCAGGGAAGTCAAGCTTTACCACTGGCCGCTGTCAACCAACGTAGACTGCAGTCCAACACCCGCGTCGAAGCTCGCACCCTCCGACTTCCATCGCCCTTCACCAGACATATTAGACGATGGCGAAGTAACTTCTGATGGATTTACCTTCACATCACCGTCCCTGTACTTCTCATTTTACGACATTCACGCCACCAACACGGCCAAAGGAATCGCATGCGGTGGGCCCGCACCTACCGGAAGGCAAGCGATAGTCTCGTTTCATCCTTTGCAAGTGAGAAGCGCCCGCTACGGCATGCAGCATGGGCTTTACACCTTCAACGTCAACGACCTTGCGCGTACGGCCGCATCGGGCAGAAATGCCTCAATTCCTCTCGTCTCCTCAGCTGCATACTATGGCCAGTATCGCTGCAACTTCGGTGGTAACTCGTGCACCATCATTCGCGACGACTATCGGCCCCTTGCCATACCAGACAGCGACATCACCCCATATGACATGATGGACGACGAATGGTGGAAATGTAATGCGTTCGACCCCAGACATGGCCTGCGGTTAGTTGCCATGGAGGAGATCGGAAAAGGGGAAACTAAGCCAATGGCCACAGAAGAGCCGAGTATGAAGATGCCGCGAGCAGTGCCGGCGGGAATGATCACTCCTGTTCCGTGAAGTACAAAGAAGGCGGGGGACACTCCTTGTTGTTTTGTGTGCGTCGTAGTCTTTGAGACTGATCATGGTGGCAGGAGGACGGTGCAAGACAAGAAGGTTGAGAGTTGGTTTATCACCGAGACTACCCAAAAGCCTCTTCGCTTAAGAGATATCTCCGCAGCACAGGCCGCAGCGCAAAAGACATGATTACAATTCAGCCTGTCTGCTTCTTCACAGAGTATGTATTTGGCCCCCACCCAATACTCAACTCCACAATTACCCCGCCCGGCTATCTCAATTGTAATCTCAGTGGCAAAAAGCTTCGTTAGCTGACGTGATCCCTGCCGAAATTCCCCACAGCTCGCGTGAATATGTGTCAATTGAGCTTGTATCTCCACGCGTCCTCCCAAATCTGCACGAAATCGCCCAAAAATATCTACCACGCTATTGTAATTAATTGTAGATAAGCGTGGGTCCCTTTTTCTACTAACGAAACTTGTGCAAGCTATATAACCCCCTCACGGCACTCTGACAATGCCTGCAACTAATCTTTGAGCGTTCGCCTTCCCATCTCTGACCTTTGACTTACGTGCCATCTACCTGAGGACGATTTTGTTCAAAAGGTTCCGAATTCCAGGAGAAATGACGGAACTTACAGTTGAAGACCAGCATTTCGCAGGGTTTAAGGACAGTGTCGTCCTAATCACGGGTCAGTGCCGCTTGATGAGTACGAAACGAATACGGTTCCTGATATGCAGATAGGTGGCAGCTCAGGTATCGGCCTCGCCACGGCCCTGCTTGCAGAAAAGCACGGCGCCAAAGTGGTCGTCGGAGACATCAATCCGCTTCCCACCGACAGCAAGAACATCCTCTACGTTCCGCTCGACGTGACATCCTGGGACTCGCAATCCAACTTTTTCAAGAAATCGTACGAGAAGCATGGCCGCATCGATCACGTCTTTGCCAATGCTGGTAAGAACGCTCCGGAATTTGCCGGGAAGAGCCGGGCCAGACCACTAACCCCTCCGCTCGATTTGTAGGCCAGGCGCCGAAGTTCAACTTCCTCGATGAGGTCCTGAACGAGAGCGGCGAGCTCCAAGAGCCAAACTATGACAGTTTTGCTATCAACCAGCGTGGAATCATGAACACGACGATGTTGGCGCTGCACTACATGAAGAAGCAGCCATCCGGCGGCAGCATCGTCGTATCATCATCCATAGCAGGTGCGTATCCAAACAGACCAACATCCCATATCTCAAAACTGACACCTCCAATCAGGCATCATCGGCTTCCCCGAACTCGACTACAGTAAGCCTTCTCTTCCCCTCTCCCTCTCCCACCCCCACACCCTCCCACCTTCCCACCTTCCCAAAACGGCCTAGAAAAGAACCCCCACAAACCACCCCTCCTAACCACCACTCACCCAGGCGTCGCCAAACACGCCCTCTTCGGCTTCGCGCGCGCCGTCGCGCACAACCTGCGGCACATCCCGGCGCACCGCAACGCGGCGATCCGGATCAACACGCTGGCGCCGTCGTGGACCGAGACCAACATGGTCCCCGGCGCGCTGGCGCAGCTGGGCGCCAACATGCAGCCGCCCGACGTGGTGGCGCGCAGCGCCGCGCTGCTGCTCGTTGACAGCTCGCGCCACGGCCAGGTCATCCTCGTGCACGGCGGCCGCAGCTGGGAGCTCAGCGCCGCCCTCGACCGCGGCGTGTTGGACAGCGCCCCCCAGATCGCCGGGCCTGAGTGCTTGGGCGTGTTTGGCGGGATGCGGGATTGGGCGACGTATGATGGGGCGGCTAAGGGGGAGGAGGAAGAGAAGAAGTAGGTGGGTGACGGGGGATCAAGTGTTTTGGGTGGGGGGAAATGGGGTTATTTGCTGTTGGTGGGCTGAAGTGTTCTTTTCAATTGTTTTATTTCTCTCGCTGCGGATGGAGCGTTGGGAACGGCGTGAAGAATGGTATACAGCTGTCAGTCAGATTCAAACTTAACAGGATTCTCGTTGGCATCACTCCCTCGGAAAAAAACATATCTTCTATATGGTTGAAATGCCATATCTAGAAAAGTAGGAGTCAGTATAAAATGCGTACTTGAATACGGAAATGCATGCAACTTCAACGTCTTTTGTGCCTTGCATGGTGAGATCTGATTCCCGTTAGGCTAGCTAAACTTTACTCTTCCCTTCCCTTTGATAGGTTGGGGTTGGCCGATCCTTTGGCACCGCGGATTTCGCTAGCTGTTATTGGTCGGTACACATGAGCAAGCTTGATAAAATGAAAACAGAATATGGAGAGCGGATGTGAGACGCACACGAACACATACATGAGGCACTCTTTTCAGGACTTTACATACTCTCGATTTGTAATCGCTAGACTGTATCTTTCCCTCCCTCTTTTTCATTATGCTTACATCTCGATCCCCACTACGCTTTGCGACAACGGGCGCATGAGAGATAGCTGAAGTATCAAGGTGCTGCAGCCACAGCAATTTCCCTACGGGATATCTGTCTCAAAAACTAATTACACACTCCCGAACCAAGCAACCCCCACCACTAATTAGGCGCCGACTTTTGATGCATATGCATACTACTCGTACAAGCAACTCACCATAACGCCAAAAATCCTTCCAGCCTGCTCACTCAACAGTGGTATCGACCCATCCGACAAACGAAAACCCGTCCGCCTTGCTCCACGCCCACTCGCCCAAGCTCCCATTCGCCACGAGACCGTACACCCGCCCCGCCTGATTCGCCGCCAACGACGACCCGGCGGCAACCATGTCCAATCCAGAACCGCCGCCGCTGCTGCTCGTCTCAACCGTGTTCCGCGCCCACTCCGCACCCGCATCGCCATCCCACGCCGCCACCTCCACTCCCTCAGCACCACCACCAGCCCCGCTCACAACGCGCGCGGCAAAGCTCGCTGTGTCGTTGTAGCCCAGCTCGAACGCGGCCAGCTTCGGCGCGTCCGCGTCGACCTCGACCGGCAGCACGCCCGCGCCGAGGGCGGCGTCGTTCAGCCAGTCGCTGCCGTCCCACAGCAGGCGCGTCGCGTTGCCGGTATCCGCGCCCGCGACGTACAGGCTGACGTACTTGGTCGAGCTCTGCGACCAGACGCCGCCGAGGGCGAGGTCGGAGCCGTTCGCCACGGCGCCGCCCGTCGCGTCCAGCGCGACGGGCGTCTTCTTCCAGCCCTGGTTGCGCAGCACGGCCTGCAGGCTGTCGTCCGCGTCCTGGAACAGCACGAGGTTCTCGTTGGCGCAGGCGGCGCACGCGCGGCCGTACGACGCGAGGCCGGAGTGGGCGCCGGCGACGAAGGCCTCGTCGGCGATGCTGCTGGTCGAGTAGGGCCCGAAGGGCTCGTTGCCGGCGATGACGCCGACGACGGTATCGTCGGGCGCGAGCCAGTAGACGCGGAAGTCGCGGCGCGAGGCGGACCACCAGTAGATGGATGCTGATAGTGGCGTGTTGTTGCGGATGTTGTCGGCCTCGGTGCTGACGGCGAACGTGCGCCATGTCGTTGGCGCCGACGAGTTCCAGGCCGAGCCGTAGATGTGCTTGTTGGCGAGCTGGTAGTAGACGTGGTGGTTCTCGGTGCCGTCGGCGTCGGTGTAGTTGATCGAGGCGAGCCGCGTGTTGGCGAGGAGGGAGGTCGAGGGAGAGGACGACGACGTTGGTGACGAATCGTCGTCCCCCCCGGATGACGAGGATGTCGAGCCGTCAGAGGTGCTGTCGTTCGCGTCGTCGGAATTCTTTTTGGCTACAGCTCCTCCCACTCCGCCTCCAACTGCGGCTGCTATGACGATGAGGAGTACGACCGCGAACACTATCCAGAATGTCTTTCTCCGAAGACCGCAGGTCGTCCGCTCTGTGGGGGTGCCTGCGATCTCTTTCTGGTCTCGTACGGGCGAAGGTAGAACCTCTGGTGCCGATGTGTCGATGTGTTCCGGAAAGTGCTCCGGCACGACTTCAGGATAGGTGTGGTGATAAACCTCTGGCAGATTGTTTCCGTCCGAAACAACGTGCTTGTCAGAATCCAGCTTGTCATTATATACTTGCGGAGCATTTTGACCACTCTCCTGCTGCCCTCTAGGCATCTTGTAGGTATTCGTAGGTTTGGCGGGAACAGTTGTATGGCTGTGAATTCCCTTTTCAATGTTCGTCTAGCGCTTCAGTAACTCTGTACGCTCAAGTAACACCTATTTGGCGGGGGCTGGCGATGGTCTTCGGCACCTGCTCCGAAGGAGGCGCGGCAGTAGCAGCAGGAGCAGCATCAGTCACGACGGAAGTGCAGGCAAACCTTTGGACTTTTATCAGGCTCCACTGCTGCCGCCGGCCAACAGGGGGCCAATGCATTTATCGTAGCAGGGTGAAATCCCCTCCGAGATGAACCCATCAAGAAGCGAGGAATTAGCCGTTAGATGCTGGTTGTGGCTTGGCTGCAACCCGCCCCCAGAGACTTCCCCTCCTCATGGTTCGCTCGATGGCTATTTCTTGCCGATTGGCTGATCTTTTTCCAACATTGGACGAGACGGGGCACCACTTTCGGTTCTGACAGCGTATCCATGCGTCTTGTAGCTCGTGGGGGCCAAATTGCAATATCTATGCGTGACTGGGTCCGCAAATTCTTGCCAAGTCGGCAATGTGCCTATCGTGGAAGACGACCGATGCTTGAACTTCTCAGAATGGAACGCGATACAGTGCACGTGAAAGGCGTGAGCTCTAGCTACTCACTTGTTAGTACTTGATACCTCGCAGACAACATCTAAGCAAGCATTCATGAACATACGTGCCAGTCACATCCCTTCGCAATAAAAACTACTACTTCTGTTCTGTATAATCATGATTGGGAATGTCCTCTTGCGCCCAACCAGAGTAATGAGAAAAGCGAGAGGTTTCCCCGTGGTACTAGCTCTTCCACCGTTGGCGTATTAGTTTACCGTGCAATTTAACGCAAAGAGAGAATCGAGAAGCCCGTCTGCTCTACATGAAGGCATAAGCATGGGGACAATTGTTCAGAGGGGAAAGGACAGAAAAGTGTGAAACTCCAGTCGCCCGTGAGCCAGCCAACCAATGAAAGTAGGAAAGGGGACAACAGCGGATGGGATAAGATATCTGATCGATGATGGTTATGAGTCGCCGAAAGGGGTTGTCGAAGAGAGAACATCTACGCCCTGATGAGAAATGCCCCCTCATCGCAAAAAGCAAATGCCCAGTAAATCCCCCATAAGTACCCATATTACGAGAATGAAGAACTGTCTGTTTTGTGATGTCCGCGCCATCCTAAGCAAGCAAGCAAGCAAGCAAGCAAGCAAGCAAACCCGATTGTCCTTCCTACCATTTCTAACCATTACAATGCCAGAGAGAAGAACGACTCGACTATGGAGATGATGCAGAGCCTGCTCAAGAAAGGTGGAAAGCACCCTGTCCTTCTTTGATGGCGACGAATAGCTTCTCCTTAAGAATGTCAAGAGTGCTGTAGTCAGGCATCTTGAGATAATTGACGCAAGTCATGACGCTGGGGAGATAGTCATCGGACGTGTACGGAGGCTCGCTCGGCTTGCACACAACCGTGAACATCGGCGTAAGAGCCTTGAAACCTATTCGACTTGTTAGCAACTGCACTCGGCCATGGCGACGGAGTTACTTACCACCAATGGGAAGCTTGGGGCTACCGGTGACGAACTGCAGGAAGTCACGACGCTGAGACGCGTCAAGCTCACTCATGACTTGCAGCAGGTTCCGAACGCTCTTGCTGTCAAGGTTGTAGCCGTGATCGGCCTTGATCGAGTCCATCAGCGTCTCCAAGGTCCAGTCTTCCTCAGTGCGACCAAAGAGCATGACGAGTTCATCTGAAGTGAATGCGCGCAATGCAGAATAGGGGAAGACCTGAGAGAAACCGGTGCGGAATGCGTCCACCTGCTTCTGCACACCACTTCCCAATGTAATGTCCAACACCTTGTCAACGTACGAACCGACGTTCTCGACGGTTACCGACGTGTTTGCCCCGTCGGAGACGAGCTCTATGTTAGGATAACCAGGGAGGGTGAAGTCGAGACCCAAATCCTCCACATGGGCGCCATCGACCTCGACTGCCTCAATCGCCGACACCTTTTCAGCCGGTGTCATGTCGGGGTCCTCGTCGATCTTCTTTTTCTCCTTGGCGAACTTCTTCAACAAAACAAGCGCCCTGGCAAGGTCGGAATCAACAGTCTTGACGGCGCCCAGAGATGGCTTGACGGCCGTGTTGTCTCCAATGCGGAAGAAAGTAGGGTTGAAGGACACGTCGATAATGCGCGAGTCGAGCATAGAGCGAGCAACGAACTTGCCGAGAATCTTGAAGAGATGGAGCACCTTCTTTCCATCCTCGGTTTCCGCCTGCTCTGCGCTCATAGGGGCAGGGAAAAGTCCACGCTTGCCGAATGCAAACTCGTCTTTCTCGTTCGACTCGTTCTCCCGCCAGAGCTTGAGCTTCTTCTTGGAGAATTCCTTGGAAACCGTGGAATAGAACTCCAGGGTCGGTCCGAGACCAGTTCCAACCTCCTCAAAGTACTCAACCTCGAGGACACTGGGTGAGGAGCCGTAGAGTTCCATGACCTTGACGGCCGACTCAAGTATCTTGTTGCGCGAAATGCGCACCTTCTGGCGCTGGACCCTTCCCAAGAACGGCCTCTCGTCGCGGTGGCGGTCGTGACGGGAGTCAGTGGTGGATTGCGCGTTCTGCCACCTTGCCATGGACCTAGAATAGCCAAATGAAGTCGACTGAAGGAATAGGTGGCGCGTCTCGAATGGGAACAAGAAGGGGTGAAGCCTAGCCAAATCCTCACTCCAGTTGGGAAGGCAGTTGCTGGCCACGATGAGCGGCTCCTCAAGCTGCCGATTCAGCTTCGCAGTGAGCTTGGTGTTGACGAACTGAGACAATGGCTCGGCGTTGACCTTGATAGTATCCTTCTTCTCAGAAAGAACGTCATCAAGGTTCGCATTCAGCTCATGAAGAATGCTGAGCAGGCGCAAGATGGATGACGTGGTGGGGTTCTTGTTCAAAGACTGAGGAATACCATTCGCGTCGGACGCTGACTCCGGAGGAGGAGTCAGTGAGCTGGACTCTGCAGGAGGCGGTCCTGTCGCCTTCTTGAACTTGATCGTGTGCGTCGGAGACCAGATGTTCCGGGAGGCGTCGGCTCCATCAGCCTGGCTCATGTGGACAGCACGGTAGATCGTAGTCTCGTTGGAGATGGGTTGGTCATTGACGCTGAACTCGATGTGCCAGTCTTGAGGGACAGCCTGGATGGCGGCCGAATAAGACATGTGGGGTCTGGAAGCAGCTGGGTTTCCGCCGAGCAGATTGCGTTGATACGCAAGGCTGGCAAGCTGCTCCGTAGCCATCCTCTCAGCAAGAGAACGATCAGCCTGAGCTGCGCGTGCTGAAGATGGCGTAGATCCACCCAACGGCGTCGCAACCCTGGTTCCATCTTCCTTGTGTGCTGTAGCTCTGCCGTTCGAAGCGACTTCTACACTGACCGCGGACGGATCAGGAAGATCCTCATCCATCTCGTCCTCAAGGTCGTCCACGATCGCATCCAATCCATCGCCATCGCCCAGGTCGTCTTCATCGGACAATTGGGCTTCGTCAGCGCACTCGAGAGGGTCTCTGATATCATCGAGTGAGGATGGAGCAGGCGGCGGCGGTGGAGGCGGCGGGTTCGCCTCGCCCTGGCGCTTCCGACTCGAACGTCTAGGGGCAGAGCCGGGCTGCTTAGCCGGCGGCGTGCTAGCTTCGGGGTTCGCACTTGAACCTGCTGCCGCCTTCGACCTCGTTGTCCTCTTCGATGAAGATGCGCGGTTCGTGCCATCTGTTGGGGCCGGCAAAGGTGGTGTTGATGGGGCATCTCGGCCTCCAAGACCAGCGCTGCGTCCCGCAATAGCCGCGGCATATGCTGCGATTGCACCGGAAACTCCATCACGGGCCCTGCCAGAGGGTCTAGGCCGCTCAGCGAGGGCGATTCGAGGCCGGAGATAATCGTCCAGGGCTTTGAAGGTGGCGATGGCGTGAATGGAGACCATGATATTCCTGTAAGCTCGGGGAATACCAGAATCGTCATCAGCAACCAGTTTCAACCTGAGCTGCTTTGCGAGCATAGAAGCAGCGGAGCTGCGGTTGCTGTCAAAGGTATTCTGATGAACTGTGATGACCTCAAAATGTTCCGCGCGGCTAAGCAAATCCTGGAGCTTGCTCACCAAGATGCTGAATGGTGTGACCGGTGAGGCAGTGCTTGCAGTCTTCTGCTTGCTTTGGTTGGTAGTACCCATGAAAGCCTCCAGAAACGCGGTTCTCGCCTCCAACTTGCTGGATACGTTAGAGTCGGCGAAGAGTTCGAGTAGCACATCGCCAATTCCAGACGTCAGGAGCTCATAGCTCGTGATACTCTCGAGAGCGTCTCCATCAAAGTACTCGGCCAAACGGACGAAGAGGTCCTCGCCCCTGTCGCAGGCAGTGCCGGAGTAGCAGGTTTTGATCTCCTGAGCCAAAGACTTGAGATCCTCCAGGATAGTCAGAGCCTTCTCACGCATTTCTTTGCCCTGATCCGTCTCGTGGACCTCCATGAATTTCTTGGCGCGGAGAGTTATGATGTCGTCAATGTTAGGCATAGGTGCCCGGTCATAGCGTCCGCCGGATGAGGAAGACGAGTTGGAGTCATCCTCATCGTCTTCCTCGTCATGGTGGTCATCGTGCTCGTTTTCGTCGTCCTCCTCCGAATGCATGTCATCCTCCGGGCCATCGTCCATTTCACGGTCGAGATCTTCATCGCCGGCATCACTGCTGGCTTTGCTAGAAGAGCCGTATGGCTCGGCCTCCAAGGCAGGCTTGTTAGGCTTCTGCTTTTCCAGATCCTTCGTAGGCCGGTCAGCCAGACGAGAAATTTCCGAGATCACACCCTCGCGGTAGAACTGATAACGGTAGATAGACTCGAGGCGCTTCAGAAGAAGTTCCGCGGCCTGCAGAGCAAACGTGACCAACGACGGATGGTCTTGCTGCGAAAGGATGGATGCCAGATAAGATGCATAAGGGACAGCCCGAAGAGCCTCCTTCAGAATATCCTCATCCAAATTGGACAGCATTTTCAGCTGGGCAGTCAAGACCTTTTGGCGAACACTGAGATTGACCGTGCTGGAGTAAGCATCCGTCAATGTGGGCAAGAGAATGATGGCAAATCGCCTGACTTCTTCTTTGCAGTCATCCAGGAGTTCCAGCCTCTTGTCATTTGGCGACTTTCTCGATCTGGTCGACATTGGAAGGTATTCATCGGTAGGATATCCGGCGTCGAAGATGTCGTCCAGATAGGTAAGGCCATCCTTCTGGACATTTGGTAAAAGTTCGCAAATCACGTTGAGGGTCTCAAAGACTTGCTCGCGAGGGCGGTGGATCAAGGCCTGCATGATGACAACGCTGTCGATCTTGGTTGCGATGTCCTCAGTGCCGTCGGGTGGGGACACACCAGTAAGAATCTGGTAGAGAGTATCAACGACCTTCATCTTGAAGAGCTCCACGGAAAGGCGAGGCGAGGCGCGTGCCGTGATCGACAGAACGCGGAGGAAAAGAGTGTGGATGTTCTGCCCGATAAGATTCGTAGTGCCTGGCAATAGCAAACGGAGGATTGCCTGAAGCAATTCAGGGCTGACCAACTCTTCCAGCTTGCCGTCTTGGTACTTGAAGCTTTCTACAATGCGGGAAACACAGTAGCAGCCTTGCTCCACCACACGCTGATCACTGCTGTTGAGCACGTTAAGGAGAATCGGCATGACATCGCGGACCGTGGGGAAGCAATCCTCTGGGATGTTGCGGCAGCAATTAGCAGCCGTGGTCACCGCCGTCCGCTGTGTGCTGGTGGGGAAGAAGTCGAGATACGTCAGGCAGGCGTTCAAGCCTCCCTCTCGTACGATCGACGCTGGGAATTCGACGGAAATCTTCTCGAGTGTCTGGACATCGTTAGTAAGGTACTAGGATATCTGCAGTAGGACTTACGCTGAGAGCTTGTTCGGCCAAGTCGATGAAGTGGATTTCAAGCAGCTTCTGGCACAAGATCGGAACCGCGCCGCCGTAGACGACGTTGGCGGTGGCAGCTGGAAGAGCTTCCATGAGGTTGGCAATGCAACGGCACGCGAGGAGCATGATTTCCGGGTTCTCTTCACCGAAATCGTTGGGTTGCATGAGCGAAACAAGCTCTTTGACATACTGATCAGGTGGGAAGTGACCCGCGAGGTTATCTTCAGTCGACACAAGCAAGATCTCGGAGAGGTCCTGCAGGGCGATCAACTGCACCGACGGGTCGTCTTTCTGTCTTAAGTTTTCCAAGATGTTGCGCAGGCGTGAGGACATGCCTGACATCATGCCACTCAGTGCTCGCAGCGTATTCGACAGGCCAGAAGGTCCTCCAGGACGGCCGAGGAAACCACCTCCAAACGGATCATCGTCGTCATCATCCTCGTCGTACCGCGGGGGCATTCCGCCCTCTCCAGTGCTGTCGTCGCTCATGCCATGCCGACCTCTGTCTGCACCCTCATCTTGTCCGTCCACGATGTCATCTTCATCCTTCATTGTGACATCCTCGTCAGGCTTCGCTGATTGTTTCTTCGAGCGGCGGGTGGAAGGAGAGGTGGGAGCGAGCGGGTCTGTGAGGGGATTTAGCATTGGAAGATCTAGACCGTGGCGCGCTGACGTAGCGTGATGGTGCGCACCTTGAGGGTTTTTGCGGCTGGTCTTGCGCCTCGATGACGACTGGGCTGCTGCGGGGTTCGACTTTTCCTCTGAGGGTCCCGACGATGGTCTGGGCATGTCAGCGCGATGCATTGATGTGGGTTCGGGACCAGGACTGTACCCCGCGCTGGACATGGCCGTATCTGCTCGGCTGCCCTTCCTCGGGCGAGAGGTGGCGGACGGGGCGGGTGCGGGGGATTCCGCAGGTTCAACCTTGACCCGCTTGCTAGTGCGCCTCGAAGCTGAAGCGCGTGCGGGCTCAGGCTCCTGGAGCTTTTGCTGCTCCGGACTCGTCTCGCGAGCGGCGGCTTTCCGTTTCCGGGTCGAGGGCGGCGCCCGGGCAGGTGTGGTGTTGGTGTTGGGTTGGGCGGGCGACTGACTGGAGGAACCTGCTGCTGAGAGCCTCGCAGAAGAGCGAGTGACTCTGGAAGACATGAGAACTTGACTTGTGCTGACGGTGGTGCGGTGGACGATCCTGACTGTGGTGCGGCGTAGAGGGCGTCGCAGCGTCGTGGATCAAGGAAGGCGGGAGAGTGGAGCCCGTTTGCGTTGGTCACGACCGCGGCCGCTTCGCAGAGCAGGGCAAAGAAAGGTTGGCGGGGCTGTACCTGGAAGAGAAAGGCGTCGACGTCGAAGATGCGTGCAGCTGTCCAGGTGGTGAATGTGCTGGTGAATGACACTCCCGGTCCATGCCACAAATCTACGACCTGGCGGCCATAGGCGGGGCGTGCAGGCGGTGGTCAAAAGATGAGGCGGTGTGGTGCGAGCTGCGTACGAGCCGTTCGGAAGGACCAGATGCCGCCAGGATGAAAAAGGAGGATGGGGGAGGCGTGCGGTGGGTGTAGTTGAGATAGACGTAGATGGGGTTCGCTTTCGGCGATTAACGCACTGGCGACGGAGCCAGTGCTCGCGCTTAATCAGAGCTGTGTCGCAACGGCCCAGCCATTTCGACCCGCGCGCCCTTCCCACCCAGCGTCCGCTTGCCACTCCACGCCTATCGCCGCCGCCTGGCGGAGCTTAGGCCACGGCGAGCACGCGAGCAAGCAGGAATTGGCCGCGCCGTCGCGCTCGGCGGCCCGTTCGCTCTGTCTCAGACGCAATGCTGAAGCAGCAAATTCCGCCGCGCATTGCTCCAAATCGGCAGGACTTATGGCGCAATGCCACCCAGGGACCGATTGCCTTGCTGGGCCAACCCACGCATGACGTGGATCCGCCCGTAATAGCCGGAGCCTGGTCGCAGCCTGAAGCATCTAGCTACGCTCGGCCGTGGGGTCACGATGGCACCAGCGATATCGGGAAATGGAATTCGCCTATGGAACGGCGCCGCCCTTTGAGCGACTAGGTGCTTTCACGCTTTATAATGCGGCTGCCTGCGACTACCGCCAGCTTATAAACAGCCCGGCCCGCCGCTTGCAGTCAGGGTCTTCGTTGCTTTTTTCGCCCTTCGAGCGCGCATGCTAAGCCGCATCTTGCGTAGCCCGAGCTGCACCGCCGTGACCCCTCATCGTTAGTTAGCCTCAGTCGTTTTCCGACCCCGCTAGCCTGCTCGACCGAACCGCGAAACCGTTCCTGGCCCTTGTCCGTCAACAGACTGTTCCCTCGAGCCGGCGCCAGCCCGCCTACTTGAACCGCTCGTCCGCCCAGTCTTGTCTTACACCTGCGCGCTTTCGCCGCTCGCTGTTGCGCCAGCCTTCCACACCGACGTCCCTCTCCGGCCGATCCGCCTCCGCCGCTTTGCGCACAAGCCGAGGACGTCATCCACTCGACTCATACCGTCGCCGACCGCCATCGCGCATCTCTACCCAAACAACCGCCTCTTCCTCACCAGCGCCGCCATGTCCCAACAAGAGCCCACCACCCAGAACGGGGTCTCCCTCGCCACCTATGAGTTCCCGACCCAACGCCTCAAGAAGGTGTTGAGCGACAGCAGCAGGACGCCCTTGGTGCTCGTCGCTTGCGGCTCCTTCAGCCCGATCACGTATCTGCACCTGCGCATATTCGAAATGGCCCTGGACTGGGTCAGGTACAATACGGAATTTGAAGTCGTTGGTATGTTACAATCCCTGTTCACTAGAACTGGGGGAGTTTGGAAGCTGACTGGTCTTCTATAGGCGGTTACTTGTCGCCTGGTAAGTCTCTTGGAGTCCGCACCGCCTTGCGTGCTGCTAACATGGCTTCCGCATAGTCGGCGACGCCTATAAGGTACGTCATTTTTCTCCGCCTTGCGACGCATGAATTCGTCCCAAATATCCCTCAAATTACGATTCTTGTTCCGCTTTCCCGCTTGGCGTATATGCGCTGGGCCAATCTTTCCAAATCTGCTCTGCATCGGCAGTCTGTCGGATTCGCCAGCCGAGCTGACTCAACAGTCGCAAATTGCGACGATCAATTTTTCGGGCTTTGCTGATAGTTGCTCAGAAAGCCGGTTTGGCCTCGTCAGAACACCGTATCAACATGTGCAATCTGGCAGTCGAAGACTCTTCATGGCTTTCAGTCGACCAATGGGGTAAGTAGGAGTGCCGACGCAGGGCTCATGCACGTTGAGCTAATGTCACGTGATCAGAACCGTTGCACAAGGAGTACTTACCCACCGCCAAAGTGCTGGATCACTTTGACCACGAACTGAACGAGGTTCGTGGTGGAATCGAAGATTACAGTGGTCAGAAGAGGAAGGTCAGGGTTGCACTTCTTGCTGGAGGTGAGTTTGCCACAATGGGACGATGGATTACCTAACAAAGTACTAACGGTATGATCCACAGCTGATTTGATCCAGACCATGTCCACGCCAAGTAAGGCTTGGAACTCCAACCCACGAAGCCGAAGCGAGCTAACTTGAAATCAGATCTCTGGGCACCCAAGGATCTGGACCACATTTTGGGTCACTGTAAGTCTGCCAAATCGAAATGGTTGCACTGGACTGTTCTGACGCCTTGCAGATGGCGCGTTTATTGTTGAGCGTGAAGGTAAAATATCCAAAAGCTTTCGACTCAGCTTGACCTAACCGGAATTTAGGCACGGACATTGATGATGCGCTTGCCAGTCTCCAGCAGTGGCGCGACAACATCTAGTAAGTGGTTCCCGTGTGAAGCGTGCTACTCATTTCTAACGGTCGTAGTGTGATCCACCAATTGGTGAAGAATGATGTCTCTAGCACAAGAATCAGGCTCTTCCTGAAGAGAGACATGTCCATCCGCTACTTGGTGCCCGAGGGAGTCATCAAGTGAGCACATCCGTGCCCCACTGCTGCAGAATAATGTGCTGACATCAATCTAGGTACATTGAGGCCACCGGCCTGTACAGCGATGAGGGCGAGAAGAAGGACGATAAGGATAAGGTGGCATCGGCCTCCAGCTCGTCATAGAAGGCCTGCGAATTGGTTCGCACACTCAACCCAGAACGATTTGTCAGCTCGCACGGTCGAGGACCCGCATGCAGCAATATAGGGCCCACCACGAGAGCGACAAGATTCACGAGACTCTCACGCTTGGCGTGATGGCATGATTTACGGTAGGATACCACATAAAGGCCCGAACCGGGGCCGGGGTGGCTTCGCAATAATGAGACTTGGGCGTTTTCGGAGATTAGAGAGAGAGACAGAGTGACGAGAAGCCGTCACCGGCATTGGAGAACGCCTGCGCCATCATGCTTCTCGCTTTGTAGGAATAGCTGCAGTTACATGATACCACTGTTGAGAATTTGCATCAACCAGATGACGCACGTCCTCGAGTGATCACCCCATGACCCCTTATAAATTCGCAGAACAAGAGCTTGGTATATTTAAGACAATCGTCATTCCTCTTTTCTTATTCGCCAACCACATGATGTTTGCATCGTGATAGGACGGTGAATAGCCCGTTCGTCCGGTTGGAGGTCAGTTTGTCGCCGGCTCGAAGCCAGGGGCAGATGACGCAAAAAGAATGAGGAATGCATTCGCCCACAGCGACGTGAACTTGCCATTTTCTGAGAACCTATGGACATTGCACTCTTCAGCCTCAAGGGACGAAACCAGGGAGACGCGGCTGATCGACGTCATCGACGCATTGACGCAAGGATCCCCCAGACTTGAGTTTCGTGCGCGGATGGTGTTTGATCGGTGAGTTGCTATAGCAACACCGCCGCGCCGCCCAGCTGGCGCCCAGATCGCGCCTAGGATGAGCCACCAGCCACTCGTTCAGAGGTGAACGCGCGCGCGTGGAAACGTTACGCTGTCTCTTCCAGCAACTCTAGCACGGCATCGTCACCTTCTTTCATTTCTTTTTTTTTCGAGCGTGCCTTGTTGTTGCCTCCATTCTTCACGCTACTCCTTCATTTGACGAATCAAATTTTCTTTTTCTTGGAGCTGTGCGGCGACGAACGGTCCCCGCATTCGCGACCAGCATTCCACGGTTGATCTTACCGCTCCCTGAAAAAAGCTCCAATGCCACGGGACTACCACTACGAATCGCCCCGCGAGCGCGACTACTCCCGCGACCGGCAAGAAGGCGAAGGCTACCGCTCCGAGCGCGAGCGCGAACGACGACGTCAACGACGCGAGAGCCGCGGCGACACCGACGATGAAGAACGCCGCCGCCGTCGACGGGAGCGTGCCGCGCGTCACGCCGCCGCTGGAGAACACACTCCGACCAGCGACCGCGAACACTACGAGCGCGCGCAGCAGGAACGACAGGAGCGCCGTCGCCGCCGCGGCCACCGCGCCACCGACTCGACCGGCGAGCCCATCCTGAGGCAGCCGGAGCGCTCGTACGACTCGCCGTATCGCACCGGCGGCGATGGCTCGCCCAGCCCGACGAAGGCGAGACACCAGCGCAGGCCGAGGAGAGATAGCAGCGGCCATCGCGGCGGCGGCGGTGGTTGGGACACGCCGGCGAGCAGGGACTCGGGCGCCAGTGCGCGCCCGCTGCTACATGCGGACGCGCTGGCGCAGCTGGACGCCACGAACGCGAAGAGCGGGTGGAAGGCGGACCGGTACGATGAAGCGTACATGAAGCGGGTGCACGAGCAGGAGAAGAATTTGGAGAAGGAGAGGCAGCGCGAGGAGCGGAGGGAGAGGAGGAGGGCGAAAGAGGAAGCAGCCGCCGCGGCCGCAGCGGAGAGGGAGAAGAGGAGGAGGCATGAGGAGGAGATGGGATTTAGGAGAAGCAGGCACGTCGATGCGGAGTTGGAGGATGACGATGAAGAGGAGGAAGCTCCGCGGCATCATCCCAGTGGTGCTGAAGGGATCAGGGTGAGGGGTTATGACGAGTACCCCGAGCCGTATACTGATGACCCGTATACGGACGATGCCGCAGAACCGAGGAGGAGACGGAGAGAATACACGGACGATGAGAGAGATGAAAGGATGCAGAGAAGAAAGGAAAGAGCGCTTGCGGCCACAGCGATAGCTGGAAAACAGAGGAAGAGTCGAGTTGTCAGTGGGCCGCTGCTTGAAGAAGGCGGTAAGGAAGACTATGAGTATCGCATGGCGGCTAATCGCGGCGGTGGCGGTACCAAGGACGAGTACTATGATGAAGAGTTGAAGAAGAAGAAACGGAAGAAGATCTTCATCGGCATCGGCATCGTCGTTCTCCTCCTAGCAATAATCATTCCTGTTGCTGTTGTGGTATCAGGAAAGAAGAGCAGCGACAGTGGCGGTGATAGCTCTTCTTCTTCGAGCTCGTCGGACTCGAGCAAACCGGACAACAGTAACCTGAACAGCATCTCCGAGGCTGACATCCCCGATTGGGCAAAGGGTGGGCTTCTGGATCCATTCTCATGGTACGACACGGAGGACTTCAATGTCACCTTCACCAATGACACGGTCGGAGGCCTATCAATCATGGGCCTCAATATGACCTGGGATGACAGTGTCCAGGCAAACGAGCATGTTCCCGCTCTGGACAAGGAGTTCAAATATGGCGAAATGTCCATCCGTGGTGTCAACGTCGGCGGATGGTTCAACCTAGAACCCTGGATTACGCCATCTTTCTTCGAATCCTACAATACCCGAGATGGTGTCATTGATGAATGGACACTTACCACGAGCATGGGCAGCACGAAAGCCAAATCAAACCTGGAGCAACATTACTCGTCCTGGATCACAAAGCAAACCTTTGCCGATATTCGGGACGCGGGATTTGACCACGTCCGTATTCCATTCAACTATTGGGCTGTGACCACCTACGACGGTGATCCATATGTTGCCAAAGTTTGCTGGCGTTATCTCCTCCGTGGAATAGAGTATGCCCGACAGCAAGGACTTCGGGTTAACCTCGATCTTCATGGGTTGCCAGGCAGTCAAAACGGCTGGAACCACAGCGGAAAGCAGGGTGTCATCGGGTGGTTAAATGGGACTGACGGCGATCTTAACAGACAGCGTAGTCTCGACATCCATGACCAGCTCTCCACATTCTTCTCCCAGCCCCGCTACAAAAATGTTGTCACCATGTACGGCCTCGCCAATGAGCCTCGTATGGTGGAACTCGACACCGACGATGTTCTCCAATGGTACGCCGATGTCATTCCCCTCGTTCGCAACAACAACATCACCGCTATTCTCGTATTCGGCGACGGCTTCATGGGCTTGGACAACTGGCAAGGCAAGCTACAAGATTACGAAGATCTCCTTCTCGACGTGCACCAATACGTCATCTTCAACGTGGACCTGATCAAATTCTCGCATGCCGAGAAGGTCAATTTCGCGTGCAAAGGCTGGACACAACAGTCGCTCCGTTCGATGAACAAGAAGACGGGATTCGGGCCAACCATGTGCGGCGAATGGTCGCAGGCTGATACAGACTGCACGCAGTACATCAACAACGTCGGTTGGGGCACACGCTGGGAGGGCACATATAATACAGGAGATTCGGACACCTCAGTTCTCACGCCCACCTGCCCCACGGACAACAACCCGGTTTGCTCCTGTAACAATGCCAACGCCGACCCCTCCGACTACAGCGACACGTACAAGCAGTTTCTCCTTCATTTCGCACTTGCGCAGATTTACAGTTTTGAGCAGGGCTGGGGCTGGTTCTACTGGACGTGGAAGACGGAGAAGGCGGTCCAGTGGAGTTGGGAGAGCGGGATGAAAGCGGGGATCTTGCCGGACAAGGTGTGGGATCGCAGCGCATTCTCGTGCAACACGAGTGACATTCCGGATTATTCGGGTCTGGGGTTGGCGGAGAATTATTGAGACACTGGCACCTGTGCTAGAATTATTTTCATACTACTGTGGGTGTGGGCTGTTTGTTTTTGTGTTTCCGTGTTTTTGGAACATGGCATGAGCGACGATAGCGTGTTTATTGGAGAATTCGCATTAATGCACTAGATTTGGGCTTTCGGTCTTCAGATTCTCCATTGAGGACCCCTCACGTAATCTGCGATGTCAGCTATCTGCTCATTCTGACAAGCGCGTGTGCATGTTGACGCTCGCAACATTGGCAATGGTAGAGAGGAATTGGCAAGCCGTTGAAAATATCCGCCAACGACTAAACCAAAAAATATGCACTTCATCCGGCTCTTCATTTTCAGCAAATTCGCAGCCTATACCCTATGTTTATTAGTACACAGTAACAGCCAGTAGACGCCTCGGGGAGTACGCGGTAGATGACTGAATAGATCCAAGAAGAGATACAGCCACAGAATGGCTGAAAAGTATAGAACATATAACATCCAGTTCGTTCCCTTGTCTTCTTCCCACATGTACGCCATCTTACAGAGCTGTTCGTAGAGACTAGATGGCTTCTACAAAATCTCGCCACTGGGCTGTTCAGAACAAAACCCAAGCTTAGTGGTAAGGGAGCGGTAAGATTTCGCATTGCGATTTCTCGGCCAGCCACACAGCCCTACATATCAGAATCCTGGAACATCATTAGAAAACGGCGAGCGATTTCGGCGTACTTTGACGAATTATTTGTCCACGCCTTGTGAAAATCATCGATATGGAAAGGGTGTTGAAGACATGAAAAATGACACTCCATCATCCTACGAGCTCAGCAGAAGCAATTTATCTCTAACTCTGCTCCAAGTCTATTTATATGGAAGTAGAACCGGAAGTAGAATCGTGCGTCGGATCATGTGCCGGTGCGGACGGTAGATCGCAACGGGGAAAGATGCAGTAGATTGGCTTCACTTACTTGTACTTACGTCGAACATAGATGATTTGAGCCTAAATTCTATTCAGGGCTTCGCCGTTTCAAATTTCTTTGATCCTCTTGGTTATAGGCACTTGCGTGTCCTGCTTTCTACTCTTGCAAGCAGATTCGAAAGGTTGTTTGCAGAGGCTAGATGGTTCCAAAATGAAACGAAATTGCTACCTGACCGCGGCGGCACTTTGCAGCGCATGTGAGACGAGTCACCACCTGGTTACTTCAGTCCAGAACCCGTTCACCGGTCATGCGTACGTCACAGACGAGAAGCGAAGAGGCAACTGCAGCAGCGTCTTCCGGGCAACGCATCTCGCCAACGCGTTCGACCAGCCACCGGAAGTGAAGCTTTGAAAGTACCACGAAAAACGCAATTGCGTGTGGGTAAAAATAGGGGAGGCTGGGAGCCGGATTGCACATGCGACCGAATGAGAGGAGACGTGTTCAGGGCGTCCAGTCAGAGGATAGCTTTGGTGATGACCTGGCAAATGGGAATATCTGCCCGTAGGTGCAGGACATGAGTGGCCTGTCTGGTGACGATGCTGACGGAGCGCGCGCGCATGCAGTTGCTGCGGATGGGCCGCTGCGAGAGGAGATGTCGAGCCGTTTTCGGCCTCAGGCACAGAAAAAGGACGAAGGCTAGCCGGAAGGAGCGATGATCTCTGCAACACCGCGTCGCGCGTTCGCGTCGCGACTTGGACCGTCTTTCATGATTCGGCCATGTTTCTTTTAAGCTCGCCAACCAACAAAGTGTGGTTTCAGCTCGTCGCACGGCTCGCCGCAAGCCGTCGCATCTGCACGGCCAGGCCACTCAGGCTCGAGCGGATGCGTCTTGTTCACCAGGACAGGGTTGAAACGGGGCTGGGAGCTAATGCATGCACTTTCGGCGAGCGATAGGCTGGCAACGCGCGATACGGCGGCTACATGCACCTTAGTCTTGCGACTCGCCCCCGCTACCTAGACGCGTCCAGGGCACCAGTCAACAAACATGTGCCAAATAACCCCCTCTCCCGCCGCTCCCCATTCGGCCTCGTCGCCCTATGCCATCGCTGCGACCGCTTGAGCGACCGCTGTGAGCATGGCGCATCACGAGCAGCGCGATACCCCCGTCGGGGAGTCAGTTCTGGCCATCGTTGGCGCCTTCACCAGCGGACTCGACGTCTTCAAGCGCCTGCGCGAGAGACGTCGCCGTCGGAGATCGACCAAGAAGTCTCACCGCGCAACCCCCGCCCAACTCGAGCCGTCGGGCGACGAGCTACAACTCAGCAACTCGCTCAGGCAAAACCCCGTCGACATACAGCGCCATTACGAGAGCAACTATGCCGCCGTTGGCGAGAAATTCGCACAGGGCGATGGTACGATCCTTGTCCGACCAGACCTCCGAGGCTGTACTAACTATGCCACAGCAATTGCCCACGCATCGCTCACCGAAGTTCTACTCAAGCTCAACAGCGGCCTTGTAGCCATCATCGGAGCCTTTCTGTCCCCGGGCAAGAATGACCACAACCCCGACTACAAGTCGCTCACCAGTCTCTCCGATACGTCGAGGGCCGAGGCCATTGACGCTCTGGGCCAACTCTACCAACGTCTCTCACAGTCACAGCTTGTCCTGGATCGGGTCCGACACAAATGCCCGAGCTGTGGCAGTCATAACCACCATGACTGTGGATCATCAACGAATCCGAGGCAGCGTGGTGGTTGCGCCAACGCCAAACGGATACCCGGCGCTAAGCCCAAACCGAGACGATCCCAGACGGAGCTCGTCATCGTCCGTAGGCCTCGCAACAGTGCCAAGTATCCTCCTTTGAAGAAGCCTTCCACCACAGCTTTAGCCTCAAGGTCGCAACGCCAAAGCAATAATGCCTCCTCTGGTTCTTCCGCCTCGACGCCTGTCAACTCTTCATTCCCACTCGCAGATCTTCCACCCAGGCCTCAGCTCCCTCGCTCTCAATCAACCTCTACCTGCAGGTCCGACCCCCCGCCCAGTTACAGCAAAGCCACAGCCATGTCTCAGCCTCCCTCGCGTGAGATGTCTCTTGCCCGAAAACCCGTCAAGGCTCCAGCAGCTGCTGCTCCAACGACCGCAAAACCCCAAGTCAAGACTTCAGCTGCTGCTGCTCCAGCGACCGCAAAAGCTCAGGTGCCTGCCATCACCGCACCTTCCCTCCAACGCCCAGAGACTTGGCCTCACGGACCTCGACCCTTACGTGAAGCTAACGCCCTACCTACCATCCCTCCACCGGAGCCACCACTGCATCTTCAACCCGCTCCCCTTGTCATCCCACAACGCCCGCCCCGCCAACAAGCCACCACCGCTACCGCTACCGCCGCTCCTCCATTATTCCAGCCCGCACGCCCGCCCAAATTCCCCGTCTCGACCGCCGCCCTCGCCGAGCTCCCTGGCAGCAGCCTCGCACAGGCCCCGCTGCCGCCACCACCACCACCAAACCCCAACGTCCTCCACCGCCGCCAACCCCCCGCCCCGCCACCTAAGAAGCAGCACCTACAAGCACCGCAGCGCCCTGCACGCCCGCTCAACTCAGAGCAGCAACAGCAGCAACAACCCCGCACCAGCACCAGCAGCCGCAACCCCTCCGCCGCCTCGTCGTCCGTCAACCTGTACCTTCACCCGTCCGCCCAACTCTCCGCGGCCGGTGGTGGCGGTTCCGCCTCTTCTCGCGGCAGATTAGCGGCGGCCGCCCTGACCACCACGCCGTCGACGTACAGCTTCTCGTCCGACAGCACCAAGCTGGGCGAGATCCCCATGCGCAAGTGGACCGTGCCGTGGGACTACGCCGCCATGGAGCGCGCCAACGCCGAGGCCGCGGCGCTGAGAGGCAACCTGCCGGCGATGGAGGTGGGGCAGATTCCTGGCGATGGGGGGAGGCGGAGAGGGGGGTTGTTGAGGTTTTTGAGGAGGGGGGAGTGATTCTCGAGGGGGTTTGGATGTGGTGGTTTTGGGGACGTTCGTTTGTTTCGATGGGCTTGGGGTTGTGCAGTGTTCCGGTAATCCTGTGTGTAGTGGGGTTGGTTTGACTTTGATTTCGTTCATTCATTCTTTACCCCTTTTGGTTTGTCTCTTGGATTTGGCGGACTGGAGCGGGAGAGCTTGGTGTTTTTGTCTTTGGTTGTACTGGGTGCGGGTGATGCGATGACATGAGAAACGACCCTTACGAATTATGACATGAGACCACGACCGTCATGAGATTGTCTTCTTGTAAGATGGGTTGAAAGACGAGAGAGGGCTTTGGTATATATAAAGTTTCATGGAAGTTTTGGATTTGATTTCTGCGATGATCTTAGAATTTGAATTTGCAGTTGAAGCCTTGGGTGGAGGTACGGTGGTAACCTCTTCTCGAGGACGAAGACGGCTTAGGCTCTTCGGAGCATGGCCTCGGGAACAGGTCGCTCTCCATCGACTAAGAAAGATGGCTGCAATCGCCAGAGCTGTTGTGATGGTTGAGCAGTGCCCTGTATTACTAAGTTAAGGCGTGGGCGCTTCTTATTCCGCGGTTGCGACATCTGAAGCCTTGCCCAACCATAACATTCCAGTCGAACTGCAAGCAAGTGCATCCATCAAGAAAAACGCGACTGGTATGCAACAGAAAACTCATAACAGAAAATGCCAATACTATAAATCACTAATTTATTTTTGTACATACCATCAGACTACACCTGACCCGGCTACGACATCTGCCATGCCTTCCATCCCGACTTGGATCTCTGTTCACCAACGCGCCCAAACTCAGAACACCAGTAGCTCGGAATGGTCTATAGAGGCTAAACTGGCGCTACTCAGCCTTCTCGCCATGTTATTTATCCCTCTTGCAACCTTACTTCTTCGTCGCAATGCGCCTCTTATTCTCGACATTTGGGCAAACTTATTTCGTGGCCGGATACATATGGGTACGCATGTCAAAATCCCTTATTGCGACAAACATTTTGATAAGTGAACAGATCCTGACGAAGACTTTGAGCTTTACATGCGGTTATAACAACTATGTCCCTGCAGCCTCTTTGTTTCCCTGTACTTTACACATTCAAATACCAGGCACGAGGATGGAGTTGGATTCTTTGTAAGGCACACCAGGTACATGGGGAAATTAAGACATCCGGTTGTAGTACCAAACTGGCGCGTCGTCTGCAAAGTCAGTGCCCGATCCAGCGCGAGGCAAATTCAGTCTCGACAGCTACGCGTACGAGGAACAAAGCTGGGGAATGAAGGGTTCTGCTAGGGCCGCTTTACTGAATTGAAACCCTTCGAAAAATATCGTGAATGGATTGCCGGTCAATTGGCCGAGTCGGTGCGGCGCTGCTCGAAGGATTCACCTCCTGGATCGATGATCACGACAAGGTACAGAACACCGCCTGCTCTAAGGATTCACCTCCTGGCTTGAAAGGCGGTATATAGAATATCGCGCTGCCCGGCTTTCGTCCACAACAAATAAATGCACCGGCTAAATTGCGGGAGAGCACATCTACTATTGATACGCAGTTGAGTAAGTTGGACAACGTAATTACTAAATACACCCTAATGTGGTCGTGAACTAGTAACATACGCCTCGTTCGGCTACGACTTCTGTTATGGCCTCTGCTCAGATCCCGACGTCGACCTCCCTCCCACGCGCTCAGCCTGAAAATGATAGTGGCTCGGAATGGTCCATAGAGGCCAAACTAGCCTTGCTCAGTCTGCTCGCAATGTTTCTTCTCCCTCTCGTCAGTTTCCTCTGTCGAAGTCTACCGCGCATCTTCGACCTTTGGACAGCTGTATATAATGGCCGAATACACTTAGGTACGCACTACTTGAGATCTCGTTCACGCGCAAGAAGGACTTGATTGGTTGAATAGATCCTGAACACGAGGATATAGAGCTCTACATTGGATTGTAGTCCGGGTAATAGCCTGTTTCTGGCATCGTCGTCGTTTTGTTACCTCTTGCGTAGAGCGCTGCATACGAGCATGGAGTTTGTTTATGTGCGACACACGTCTGTAACATATCTAGAGGAATATAGTCACGGATTGAGAAGCACAATTTGGCAGGTAATCTCTGGTATGCTTTCGATATAGCTGGTTAAGCAGCTTCTGCCTGTCTCGCGGCATCCTCATGGATCCTTTCGCGTAAATTGTTAAAGAAAAACGCCAAACCCAAGCCTTTTGTCCATCGTAAATACTCCATGAAACGGTCGTTGAAGCCTCCAATACCACTTTTTCCATCTGTTGAACCGGTTGCCGCCAGCTTTTTAACCCAAACGCTCTCTATGCGTGCAAGAAAAAAAGCTTTGAATCAAGACAATGCAAGAAAGTAACACCACCTTGTGATCTCCTCATACCCCTTTGAGAGTGCATTTACACGGGCAGGGGGAAGGTGCCAGCCCAGGCGGCAATCTCCTTCTTGAGGCTGTTGATCTCGTCAACGGTGCCGGAGGCAACCTTGGCCTTGAAGTCCTTGAGCTTGTTGGCCTCCTTGGGCAGCTCACCCTGGACCTTCTTGCAGAGCTTAATGCAGACATCAATGTAGTTGGCAATCTTGGCGAAGTCCTGCTCGCCGAGACCACGCGAAGTCATGGCGGGGGCACCAATGCGGATACCCATGGGGGTGAGGGCAGACTTGTCACCAGGGGTGGTGTTCTTGTTGCAGGCAATGTTGACCTGCTCGAGGACAGCCTCGACACGGGCACCGTCAAGAGCGAGGGGCTTCAGGTCGAGCAGAACCATGTGGTTGTCGGTACCACCAGTGACGAGGGTGTAGCCGAGCTCCTTGAAGGTAACCTCGAGCGCCTTGGCGTTCTTGATGACCTGCTGCTGGTACTGCTTGAACTCGTCGGTCTGAGCCTGCTTGAGAGCAACAGCCAGAGCGGTGATGGTGTGATTGTGGGGACCACCCTGGTGACCAGGGAAGACGGAGAAGTTGATGGGACCCTCAAGGTCGTAGAGGATCTCCTTGCCGGTCTTAACGTCGGTCTTGCGGACGCCCTTGCGGAAGAAGATCATGGCACCACGGGGGCCACGGAGAGACTTGTGGGTGGTGGTGGTGACGATATCGGCGTAGGCGAAGGGAGAGGCGTTGACACCAGCGGCGATGAGACCAGAGATGTGGGCCATGTCCATCATCAGGTAGCAGCCGACCTTGTCGGCGATCTCACGCATGCGCTTGTAGTCGATCTCGCGGCAGTAGGCAGAAGTACCGGCGACGAGGACCTTGGGGCGGTACATGAGAGCATTCTGCTCGAGCTGGTCGTAGTCGATCAGGCCAGTGTCAATGTTGACACGGTAAGGGAAGGTCTCGAAGTAGGTAGAGACGGCGGAGATCCTAGCGGCCAGATTAGCACGCTGAAATTTGCGTGAGTGGCGAATTGACCTACTTCTTCTGGGGAGTCTGGTAGCCGTGGGACAAGTGACCACCGTGAGGCAGATCAAGACCCATCAGCCTGTCGTGAGGCCTCATGATGGCCTGGTAGACCTGGAGGTTGGCAGGGCTGCCGGACAAGCACTGGACGTTGACGCCCCACTTCTCCGAGTCGAGACCAAAGGTCTGGAGAGCACGCTTCTGGCAGGTGAGCTCAATCTCGTCGATGTGCTCGTTGCCACCGTAGTAGCGGGCGCCAGGGTAACCCTCAGAGTACTTGTTGGACATGGGCGAGCCAAGGGCATCGAAGACGGCGCGGGAGGTAACATTCTCGGAGGCGATGAGGAGGATGGACTCGCGCTGGCGCTTGATCTCCTTTGTCTGTGGGCTGTTAGAAGACTGCATCGAGGCATTGAACAAGAAGTGCTTACCATGATCTCAGCGATCTCAGGGTCAGTCTCAACAAGAGACTTCTCCATGAGCTGTGGCATTGAGTCAGCGGAGGCGTCGCAGCGATGTCGGCGAGTTCACTCACGTCCTGGTGGGACTTGGGGAGAGCGTAGGAAGACATGGCGAGGGTGTCCGAAGAGTAGGGTCGGAATGTAGAGGGTAGGAAGTTTGGGGGGTGTGGAAGAGGAGAAGAATTGGAGAACGGGCGTTGGAGAATTTGAAGCTTTGGCTCGGTGGTTCAATCTTTCGCGTTGCCCCGCGCAAAAAATCGAGCAGGGACCAGCGCCGATCACGGGCCAAAGCGGAGCTTTCGCGGAGCGCCTCGGAGACAATTGCTGCTTGCAGGCATGGGCTGCGCTGCCTCTTTCAACCTCTACAAGCAACACTTCTTGCTATTGTCCCTCTGATTGCTCCATCTTGCCCGGCAGCGTCGGGTTCCTGAGTCAACCTGGTTGGAGCTGCACTGCTTCCCCGCAGTGAGATCGCCGAATGTCGCGAAGAGAAGGCTTCATCTTCATCCGATCGCAACCCGGCTCGCTCCAACAAGACTTTCCTCTCGCAATCTCACCGATTTCCCCGCTGCGGTGCTCATGACGGCAGCATGCGAGTTATAAGTTCCGGCGCTTGCGAGGTCAGACAGTCACGCTCCGGCGACAAAGGCGCCGAAAGGCGCCGACGACTTGTGTACCTGCGGCACAAGACCAAGCCAGCACGTTTTGCGGGCTAGAAAGAAGGGTCTGAATACCTACAAAACTCTAGCACGGGCCATCCAAGTGGCCGCTGCAGCGTCGTGCTAGTGGGCGTCAGCCACACTCTGCCAGCTGACATGGCCCTAATTGAGGCGATGCAAAGGTCGGCACCAGGCCACCAGGTGACAAATGCGGTACCCATCGCAGCTGGATTTGACAACGCTTCTGCACTGCAGAAGGTGTTGTCGGCCGTAGATTGGCTGCAAGCGCCACAGGGCGCTCCCTTGGGTTCAGCTTGCTTTGCACGACACACCCTTGCCGCACCATCTCGGCGCCCGCACAGCTCAAAGCGGGAACCGCATGATTGAAGGCTCGGAGTTGCCGCTCGCTTGCGCTGGATGTGGAGCGGTGAATCTGGGGCATGGCGAATGCATGTGGCCGCTGTCAGACTGGAGACGGCTCTTGAGCGAATGCACGTCAGCGGACCGTAGGCGCGGGTGTGAGCAGATCACGGCCTCCGTGGAGCGGGACTGGCTCGCAACCGACGCGGACGGGGGCGCGGGATGGAGGGTTCGCGCTGATTGCGGGCGTTGAAGCCAACGGCGGCTGCCTCCGCCTGCTGGGCACCGCGCGGCATCGCAGCTGGATGCGGCGCCAAAAAAATGCGGGACCGGTCGCGTCATCCCCTTTCCCTGCAGCCCCGTCACACAGAGCCTAGAGAATTAAGATAATAATAAACAGGGCGCCGTGGCGAGTACTGGACCTGTGTTTTGTGCTGTAGCCTGCAACATCGCGGAAATCGGCTCGGCCGGCAGATCTCTCCCGGATCCTCGTCGTCAGCGCCCTCAGCCCTACCATCCATCTCCCGACGCGGCGGGGTGTTCACAAGCCTCCTCTCGCCGGTCGTGCCCTCTAACCGCCTTCTCCCTCTCGCAAACTCTCGTCGTCGTTTCGCACCCGTCCTCAGATTCGCGCGGCCTCGCCCCACACGCCCAGCCCACCGAGCTTTGAACTCTTCGCGACATCTCCACCACCCACCCCAACACTCGGCGCGAGCACAGCATCAAAATGTCCTACTATCCCGGCCAAGGATACCACGGCGGCGGATACGGTGGCCCTCCTCCGCCCCAGAACTACGGGCAAGGCTATCCTCCGCCTCAGCAGTACGGACCGTATGTACCGCCCCCACCCCGCCGTTTGTGCCCAAGCTCACAACAACAGCCCTCAAGGTCAATACGGCTATCCGCCTCCAGCCCACTCTCCCCAGCCTCCCTACGGCTATGGCACTCCGCCGCCTGGCCAGTATGGCGGCTATCAACAGGTATATCGAGATGTCGACAGTTGTATGGAGCCGTGCTTACGCCCAAAGTAGACGCCTCCGCCGCAGCAAGGATATGGCTATGGCGCGCCCAATGGAGCGCCGCCCCAGCAATATAGCCACCGTGCGTTCAACGGTTACTCAGTATGTCCTCAGAAACGCAAGCTGATTCGTTTTAGCCACTGTTAACAACAACGCCTCTTCTCAGGGCGGACATTCAGCGCCTCCTCCTCCCCCACAGCAAGCCCAGGCCTTCGGTCATGGCGCGCCCTCCGGCTATTCTTTTCAATACTCGAACTGCACCGGTCAACGCAAAGCCCTGCTCATCGGAATCAACTACTTCGGGCAGAGGGGCCAGCTGCGCGGATGTATCAATGATGTCAAGAACATGAGCGCCTACCTCAACCAGCACTTTGGCTACAAGCGCGAAGACATGGTTCTTCTCACCGACGACCAACAGAACCCCATGAGCCAGCCGACCAAGGCGAACATCCTGAGGGCCATGCACTGGCTGGTAAAAGACGCGCGCCCCAACGACTCTCTTTTCTTCCACTACTCAGGTATGCCATACCCCGCAATCACGGCTTGGACCACATGCTCACATGCGAATAGGTCACGGTGGTCAGACAAAGGACCTCGATGGTGATGAGGAGGATGGATACGATGAAGTCATCTATCCTGTTGATTTCCGCCAAGCCGGCCACATCGTCGACGACGAAATGCACCGCATCATGGTGCAATCGCTTCAGCCAGGTGTCCGTCTAACAGCCATCTTCGATTCTTGCCACTCCGGATCCGCCCTGGATCTTCCGTACATCTACTCCACCTCCGGTGTCCTCAAGGAGCCGAACCTTGCCAAGGAAGCCGGTCAAGGCCTTCTTGGCATCGTGTCGTCGTACGCGCGCGGAGATTTGGGTGGTGTGGCAAGCACCGCCATGGGCTTCTTCAAGAAGGCTACGTCTGGCGATGATACGTACAAGAGGAACCTCAGGACGAAGACAAGCCCGGCAGACGTCATCATGTGGAGTGGAAGCAAGGATACCCAGACTTCGTACGTTGTGGCAAAATCACTGCGCTCGATGAGAATAAGGCCAGCAAGCTAACAAAGTATCCAGATCTGATGCGACTATCGGCGGCCAGGCTACTGGTGCGATGAGCTGGGCCTTCATCACCTCTCTCAAGAAGAACCCACAGCAGAGCTACGTTCAGCTGCTCAACAGCATTCGTGATGAGCTCGAAGGCAAATACTCGCAGAAGCCACAGCTCAGCTGCAGCCATCCATTGGGTACTTGAAATCCTCCCTTATTCCACAATCGGCATTGCTAACATGGTCCCAGACACGAATTTGCTGTACGTGATGTAAAAAGGGTTCGTTGTTTCGACAACGGACTAATCGCATGGTTTCCTTAGGTTTGTTATGTGATTACGAGGCAACACTGAACGAGTGATCTGTACATAACGAAAGGATGTTGGTATACCAGAGTTTGCGGTTGGTTGGCGTCGATACTCCGTTCGGGTTCTTATTTTTTATTTCCACGCATGGAGGATTGGAGTTGGTATGTACTACTTGAGGGTGATGCGGACCTATTTTTGCTGACGCTCAAATAGGAACCTTATGCTTTATCTTGTGAATGAATTAATGACCATTACTTTTGTTTCCCTCCCATTAAAAAAATTGCGATGCCAACAAAAACAAGACTGAAGAATTGTGTGCCGAGGCAGCCAACTCCTTTTTCTGGTCTGTGAGTATGGAATCAATCAATTTCTCTTGCCGACGAGTGTGTGCTTTCCCTCCGGTGGCTTGTATCACGCCACCTCTGGAGGGACTCCACTACTCTGGCAGACCGCGGCTCTGATGGGGGCCAAAATCATGAAAATACGGACGTAGAAACCCCTCTTTGTATGATCGCGGCCGAATAACCCTTTTCAAGCTAGCCCCTCCGGAATTCGCATAGCATACCGAGAATGCTCGTACCCGGGTTGAGAACAACCCTTTCAGCCGCTTGCTTTCTAGCTTGTAGCCGATCTTTGGCAATGGACCAATGCCTACTGTCCAGCTAATGGGAAAAGGCACAGACTTCATCCCTGCGAGACTCGGTTGTGGAAGAAACGTCATATCAAAATGTCGACAGGTCTGTCATCACGGGGAAATCTAATCATTTCGCAATGCTCACGTAGCCTCCAGTCCAGACGCAGTTCTCTCTCGTTCAATCGCATCGTTTGATCCACCGAGACCGAATCGACACAGTCTCTTGCCTTAAAGTCGCTCATGGCATGTTGTTTTCGACGAATGGCGAGCATGGCCCTACATTGGTCTCGTCGCCTTTGTCCTTATTCTCGTGAGGAACATCGTGTTATCTTCCTTGGGTGCTCTTGCATCTAAGGGCTATTAAACCGAAGTTGGAATAATCATGGAGAGTGGAAGCATCGGCATCGAACGCCGCGGCATAGCACATCACGTCATCGTCAATACTTTAAGTATAACATCACTTACTGCAAGCATTTACAACATGCAAATTCTTTCTGCCCCCAGCAGAGTCTGGATCGGCATGGATCACGCACGTAGGTAGTGGCTTGATGCCGGAATCACTAGCATCCACAATCTAAGATACATCACCATGCTCTAAGCTTCTCACTTCTAGCCATGTCTTCCCTCTGCATCCATCCCTTGTAAGCCACCAGCCCCGGTTTCTCGTTTTCTTCTTCCATCAATACTAGTCCTTACGGCCACTACAACTCCACCATATTCGAAGTGAATATGGGTCGGCATTATGCTGTGCACTTTATTAACTGAATAGACGATAATCAGATTACGAAGCCTAATGACGCTATGCGGAAACTTGAAAAAGAAAATTGTTCGGTGCAGTACAACTTATGCTACGTTTGGGACGCGGTTCTTGATTTTGGAAATTGTTGTTATGGTGCTTGAATACTGGAAGATCGAGGCCCACCTGCCGCAGGATTTGTATTGCAGCATGGCGACTTGCCATCCGCCGAGCAGCATTTGGAGGAGATCCACTGAGTGGGGGGTTTCGTTTGGAACCGTTTCGGTGGAGCATCAATCGTTCTATGTTCACGGGTTCATAAGCTGAAACTGGCAAGGAATATAGGGAGTATTTGGTAAAGTCTGGTACGTTTGAATCCATTCTTTTCATATGGCCCACTTCTGCACCTGTTTTACACTTGGAGCAAAGAGAGATTGTAAGTAAAAATGCCTTTAGACGGTCGTTGCGTTGCAAACTGTTTCGCATTGCTGAAGCTTAGTTTCTTCCCTACTTCGGTATGACACAACCTACTCAACTGCAACGAAGTCGATCCCCAATCGAGTCCAGCTTTCTCAGCATTCTCGGTCCGTTGGAAAATCTCGCTCGGCACTTGGTCTCCCACTTTTGATGTCGACATGCCGGCGTCGCTCCAACAAATGTCAGCTCAGGATGCCATTGCGTCATCGCGCCCAGGGTTTTGCGTGCTCAGCGCACGATAGGCCCGCTCGACCAATGCCGTCTCCGGCATCGCATAAGAGAGGCGGGCGGCAGTGTCGATAATTAAGACGAGATTCCTTCTAATGCAAGACATTGTCCCACCAACCAAAGCTTAATCAAGCTTATCTCCTTTGCTTATCGACGCCATCGCACGCTTGGACAAACCATGGCTTCTACAACACAACACCAGGCCAACCCCTCGCCAGGCTTGAACGGGGACGACACGCTTCACGTCGCCATCGCCGGCGCCGGCATCGCGGGTCTGACGGCTGCAGTTGCGCTCACGCGAAACCTCGGCCCGCGGGTCGACGTGCAGCTGTACGACAAGGCCACGGCGCTACGTGAGATCGGCGCGTCCATCGCCCTGGGACCGAACGGCCTGCGTACGCTTGAGAAGCTGGGCGTTGGGAATGCGCTGGATGATGATGTTGCGTTTAGGGGCCCCAGTGGGCTGCCAATGATTTATCGGTACGCTTTTCTCTTTCTTTCCAATGCACACATTCTTTCTCTTCTCTCCCCCCATTTTGCATTTGTTTGATTGGAATTCCGTTGCCATGTGTCATTAGCTCTCTTTTCTATCCCCGCGTTCGTAGCAGCTTTGCTCGACGAGCTGTGGACCGAGACTGAGCTCTTTTCACCAGGCACTGGAAGACCAATGAGATCGTGTCATTCGACGAGTTTGTGAATGTGCCCGAGAGACGTCATCAGACAGCGCGATTCGCGCGGACACATCTTCATCAGAACTTGCTGGAGCACGTCGATCCGGCGCGGATCCATTTAAGGAAGAAAATCGTTTCCGTTCAGGAGGACGCTGGTGAGGAGGGGCCTTTGGTGCTGAAGTTTGCGGATGGCTCGGAAGCCAAGGCGGATTTGGTGGTGGGCGCTGATGGAATCAACTCTGTAAGTTCTTACCTTTGTTTATTGATTTTGCTTGCCGCTGGTGAAGGTTGTCTGCATGAAAGGAAGCATTCCGGTGGTGAATGCTAAAGGCCATGGAGAATACGGGATTGCTAACAAGTGATAACAGGGAGTGAGGAAGTTCTTTGTGCCTGAGCAGAAGCTTGGCTGGACCACTCAGGTCGCATACAGAGCAGTGTTCGACGCATCGTTGGTGGAAGGAACGCCGGATTTACCTGAAGACTCAACGCACTGGGTAGGTCCGTATACGTTGTTCATTTAACATCCACTGACTGCTGTGATAGTGGGGCCCAACCGGCAGCTTCTTCGCATCAAGGCTTGGTATGAAGCTCTCCCGCACCATGACTCCACATCTCATTCTGACACCGTACCACTATTGCAGGCAAGGGCCAATTCACCACCGTCGGCATCATCTCGCTCGACCCCTCGGACCCAAAGAACGCCGCCATCGTCGACAACGCCCGCTGGGACAACCTCGCCGACATCAACGTCGTCCGCGAGCTGTACAAGGTAAACAACACGAGCAAACACATCAGCCCGAACCTCGAACGTTGACGTCGCGAAAACAGGACTGGCACCCGCTCATCCGCACCCTCTTCGCCCGCACGCCGGCCATCCGCGTCTACCCCAACCTCGCCATCACGGCGCCTCTGCCCGCCCACACCTTCCTGGGCGGCCGCGCCGTGCTGATCGGCGACGCCGCGCACCCGCACGGCGGCGCCTTCGCCACGGGCGGCTCGCTGGCCATCGACGACGCCTACGCGCTGGCGCAGGCGCTGCGGGCCG
>RHKH01000276.1:3181-14028 GCA_009829795.1 Lasiodiplodia gonubiensis
TCGTACTGGATGGACACGCCGTGCATCCCGCAGGACCACCGGCTGCGCGCCGAGGCCATCCGCGAGATCAACAAAGTCTTCGCCCACAGTAAGCTCACGCTCGTCTGCGACCGCGACGTCATGGCTATCGACGTCGGCAACCCGTCCCCCAGCTCCACCGCCGCCGCCGCCGACGACGCCGCCGCCCTCCCCCTCCCCCTCCAAGAATCCCTCCTCTGCACCCTCCTCGTGTGCGACTGGAACGTGCGGGCGTGGACGTACCTCGAATCCGTCAAGGGGCGCGAAGCGATCCACCTGCTGTGCGCGGGCGACGCGGTGGTGCCGCTCGCCGCGGTCCTGCGCAGCGTGCACGCGCGCGGGGCCCTCGCCATCACGACGCTCTTCCTGACCGCCCAGCACCTGCTTCCGCCGTGGGTGCACCCGGCCGACGCGGGGAAGGCGAAGCAGGACATGCGGTTCCGCTCGGCGCGGGCGGAGGTGATGGACGTCGAGGACGCTGCCGCTCATTTGAGCCACCGCCACGCGTCACGGCCAGGTGATGAGGTGGTTATTTGGAGTTTGTTGACGAGGGGGGTGGGGAGGGGGGAGGGACAGGAAGGCCCGACGGACGACCCGCTTAGGTTTTGGAGGGGGAGGGTTGGGACGTTTGTGCCGACTGGCTTTCTCATCTCGAGTAGTCCGCGGCTGGGGTACGGGTGCGCGGAGAATACGGGGTTCGGGTGGGCGCCGAGGCAGCCGGACAGGCCGGAGGTGAGGGAGCAGCGGCGGTCGCGGTCGTGGTCGTGGTGGCACCGGCCGCGGCGGGAGGAAGAAGAGCAAGAGCAGTTTCACTTCGCGTTCGACGGCGCCGGCAGCGAGTACGCGTATATCACGGACAAAGGCCTAACGGGGCCGTGGCTGTCGCACGTGTTCGACGCCCACCCGCCCTGCTACGAGGTGCTGCAGCAGTGGCGCAGCCACGGCCGCGAGGCACAGTTCCGCATGCTGAGACGCATCGCCGAAAGCATCCCGTCCAAGTACTACTGGGGCGCGGTGCTGGCGCCGCCCGATGTCGAGAGGAGCACGTCGCTCGTGCCCGTGCCGTATCGCGGGCGCGCCGACGGCACCTTGCTTGCCGTTGTGGCGTCGGACGGGAATGAGGATGGGGTCATGGTGAGGTATACGGGGGGGAGGCATGACGACGCGCCGCCGTGGCGCTGGGTTGGGGTTGTGGAGTGGCCCAAGGAGATACCGCTGCCTGAGCTTACTAGGCTGGAGTTCTTGATAGTGTAGCAGAGCTGCAACTACTTTTCGTAGCCGTGTAAATGTTCCTCTGTTTGTGCTGATAGTTCAAACATCATTAATCTGCCTCTGTATCTTGCTCTAACAGTATGAGACGATCAAGCCGGCACTTACTTCGTTTACTCTGTGTTTAAAAGTGTCAGTGCATTTGAAAATACGCCAAATTGAGTTTCGGAGTGTTCAAGAGCTACTTGGATTCCGAGGTCAGTCCTCTTGGGAATGAGGATTGCTTTAGCAGACAAGAGGCGGGCGAGGCCCGTATCTGTAACGGAAAAATAAGAACAATGTTGATTGGTGCTCACTTCGACTCCCGGAAGAAATCGGGTTTGTACCGGCTGAGGCTATCACGTGGTTGAACACGTCACAATATGTCTGCCTAAAATACTTCGAATAATGTCCCACAGACAGGGTAAAAGTGAGTCGCACTATCAAGGTGTTCAAGTCTGAATGTAATCCCCTTGAATTTCGGTATCTGAGATGTGTACGAGATGACAGAGACTATCAAAGAAGGCCCCTTCACCTTTACATCCGACCGTGTGAGGCAGATACTTCAGGAAAATCTCTACCCTGAAAATTCGGACAACGCGAAAGGCTACCCTCCGGTGTTCGATCCTGTAAAGCCCTACTCTTCTACTGGAGCTCACGGTCAATTGGTCTATCTCACGGAGAAACGCCGCCAGGAGCGCCTCAATACATGGTTCGAAGAATATTACGCGGAACTGGACACGTTGGAGAAATACGTGGACCGCCTAGAGTCGGCCTTTTCTAAGCTCCTGCGTTGCAACTTCCGGGTGGCAGTATCCGACGTCGAAGACATAATCCAGAGAACCTGCAGGCTTCTTTCAAGACTTCCTTCGGTCCCACCGAGTCCCGGGCTTCAACTCAAAGACCCTCCTGCTCTCGAAGCAGATCTCTTCCTCCCAGGATCCCCTCATGCTTGGGAAAACCTCCGCGTTGTCCGCTTTGTCGACATAAACACCATTCGTTTGGCCTTGGCTATTGTTCTAGACCGCTCATGGTTTGGTGGTCTTACCGTCGGCCTGCTGGACCACATCGGAGAGCTTGCCCAACGAGCCTTCCAGGCTTCTCCCAAAGGCCGTCCGGTACAGCAGACTCTGCTTGCAGCCTACCTCTGGACCTCGTTACACAGGAGCATAGCGGTGCACTTCTCGTGTCTTCTCAGCAAACAACTTTCCGGATACGATTACCATCGCAACAGCGCATTAGCACTCCAGGGGAAGGACTTTCTGCAAAAGGTCCACCAGCTCGGGCCGGGTCTCCCCGATATGCCCAAATGCATGTGCAGATGTGCCTTTGAGCTTCTCCGCTCCGACCGCGCGGCCATGGCGCAGGACTTCCGAGCCTTTCACGAGCGGTACGCCGAGGCCTTGGGCGACCGTCCCGCCCGATGCATCATCTCGGAACACGGTACGACGGCGCCGTGTGCCGGCGATATCCCGCACGACTGCATGAGGTTCCGCGGCGGCAACATCGTCGATCAGTCGGCGCACGCCACGTCTTGTGTTGTCGAAGGCTGTCCGAGGCTCTTCTGGTCGGAGGAATCCTACAGAGGTGGGGCGGGGGCGCGCGCTGTGAGTCTGAAGGAGACGGCGGAAGGTACGTTGGTCTATCGCCAGGTGTCGGAGAGAACGATGGCGGTTTCGCACGTGTGGAGCCATGGGCAAGGCGGCCGTCCCGAACGGGAAGGCGGGACCGGGTTCAATAGGTGCTTGCACGATCGGTACAAGAGCATCGCTCAAGCATTCGGCTGCGACTCGTACTGGATGGATACACCTTGCATACCTCAAGATCACCAACTACGCTTGGAGGCTATCGGGCACATTAATAACGTGTTCCGGAACAGCAGGTTGACGCTTGTTTGTGATAAGGACATTATGTCCATTGATGCGACCAAATCCGACCTGAAAGTCCACGAACGTATCCTCGCCGTCATCCTTGTGTGCGACTGGAACGTTCGGGCGTGGACCCTCTTGGAAGCAATGCGTGGTCGACACAGCATCTGGCTCTTGTGCAAGAACGACAAGATCGTCTCTTTCCGCAAGGTGCTCCAGGACGTCCATCGGCACTTTTAGAAACCAAGAGCCGAATTCGAAAGAATGTAGGTATGTGGCGTATCGGTCTTACGACGTAGCGTATCTGGTTGGTTTACAGACACGTCTAGCGCGGTGGCGGTGTAGAGCCTCACTTTTCACAGTTAAAGGGACAGACCCGCCTCCTCATTTGGCTAGCTCCCAAGCATGTACAATACTGTTCAGCTCTCTAAATCGGCTTGCTGAGACTGTATGTATTTAGACTAGCAGGTAATCTTCCGGGTGAAGTGACCCTCGCCTACGTCATTGTAGCCCCACATGGCGTTCCACCACCCTTAGACCCGTCGATCCAAAACAAGCGCTATAATTCAACACATTCTAATCGCAGCCTCTACTGTGACGCGCGCGCGATGATCTTCACCCATTATCGACTACGTCATCATTCGTAGAAGGTCAAAGAGTGTACACATAAGTACATATTTCCCCTCGCCAGGAAATCAACCGGCGTCTCTTCAGCTTCAGCGACTATTTGAATTTACTCAACAAGAAGACTTCAACCATGGCTACCCCCAGACAAACCGTTCGTATCAATATCGTCAGCAACCTCGCCTCCGGGACTCTCAGCGTCAAAAATGCCCAAGCCATCGTGTAAGTCCTTCCGTCCAATACAACCCCTTCCGCCAGATAAGTGTTAACACTTCATTTCTAGAGGGAAATTCTACAGCGTTTCCGAGGATGACGACAGGTCAATCGACGACATCAACGAGATAACGATCGAACCGGATAATGAGGCAGAAGTGCGTGCTTGTGGCCGCGATCCTCACGAGGCCACTGAAGGTCAAATTGACCTGTATGACGGCGCCACCAAGACCTGCACCGTCTACTGGAACGCCGAATTCGTGGCGCCCATTAAATTCAGGATACGGGATGAGAATTCGGGATACACCATTTTGACGGACAGCGTCGAAGACAGTCGCAGGATTCGTGAGCTGAACGTACAGGTTACCAGGGACTGAAATTTTAGCTAAATCAACTCTACATGCGTTTCAGCCTGCCTGACCGAATTCCTTCGGAAGAGGTGTCTCTGCAGGGAATTCACAGCCTGGGGCTCTGAAAATGATCTACAAATAATGCTTAAACGGTTTTACATTTCCTTGCAGTACCTCTTTTCAACCGTAGATTGAAGGTAGACGTCATGGAAGCTCCCATTACCTAAAGCTCAAATCTGGCTAGCACCTATGTTATCTTCCCCCAATAATACCATTCTCTAATCCTCGCATGAACTCGATCCAAAGCCGCTGCGCGCAATTTTCTTTCGAATCGTTGGAAATTCCGTAATCTGTTTTGCGTCCCGGAAGCCGACATATGCAAAGCAATGCTTCACTGCCAATGCTTTTTTTTGGTCTGTCTCCCAACACAGACATATGGAAGTACGGGGATCCGCCTTGTCGAAGACGCCGGATTCGTGGCGAGTAGATCGAATAGAAACCGCTGGAATAGTACGGTTCTTTTCTTGGCATCGGAGCTTAAGTGGCGAGCTTTTGTGGAGGTGGTCATATCGGAGTCACGTGCTTTGGTGCTAAATGGCAACAGAGCTTCAGTCATCTTGTCATACGTCTTTTCACGCAAGGTGGAGCCAGTATCTGGCCACGGTCGCCCAAGCCAGTACTGCTGACTGCAGCACAATCTCAAACCCGGCTGCTGCGTAGAAGTAGGACATTGAAAGTAGTGACAGTTTAGGATTTTGGACGAATCTCTTTTCCTGTTTGGTGCTGGTTGGCGCATTCGTTTTCCTCCCCAAGAGAAAAGCTGATAACCTCCGCGTAACAAGTGAAGCGTTCATAAATCTGTAAGTAAACCAAATTCATTTTTTACTCGCTGAGCTCAGCAATACCCACACACGTTGCAGACATCAATCCCTTTTAATCCTCGCCGCCTCGCCGCCATATCTCGACGTCGTCATGGTATAAAACGTATTACCCGCGATAAGCGCCATCAACGAATCCACAAACCGCCACTCCTCAACCCCCAGCTCCCCCTCCCGCTCCAACCGCTCTAGCTCCCCCCGTATTTCCCTTTCATTTAGCAACTGCAACACGAACGCCGCCGCCTTCGCATCATCCACACCCAACCCACAACTCTCCCTTAGCACCTGCACGAGGTTAATCAACACCGTCGTCTTCCCCGCATCAAACGCCTGCCTCTCCTTATCAAACGACCCCAGGTCGTTCACGATCGACACGTGGTCCCCCACCAGCCTTACCAACCACTCGAGCCGGACGTCGTCGGCGGACACGGGCGACGCGATGCTGAAGCGGCAGGCGGAGACGAGCCAGGCATTCGCGGCGTCGCCCCACCGGTAGTTGAGGTAGGTGCGGGGTGTGGCGAAGGTGGTGGGGGTGGGTGGCGCGTGCTGCACCCAGTCGAGTAGGGCGTTGATGTAGTCGGCGCCGCAGGTGGTGTTGGTGCGCGCGTCGCAGGCGTGGATGCGGGAGACGATGGAGTCGATGCGGGATTGGAGGGGTGTTGTTGTTGTTGCGCCGGCGGATGATGCGGTGCCGCGCAGGCGTGCGACGAAGTCGGCTTGGACGTTTTGGAGCTGTGGGTGGCGGACGGGGGCTGGGAGTTAGCTTTGGGGTTGTGGCTGGGTTGGGGTGGGGAGGAGGAGGAAGAGGAAGGGAAGGGTTGAGGCCGATACGGTGGCACGCGGCTCGTTGGGCCCCGGGAGTGGAGGGAATCCGCATGCCTCGGAGCAAAATGAAAGAGAAGACGGGGAGTGGGAGAAGACGTACCGAATCGCTTGAAGCTTCCTCCCAAGAATCTGTTACGAGTGTTAAGAACGTCATCAATGTACATACATACAGCCCGAGCCAAAGATAGATCGGGAATCGCAGAGCGGATGTTGACTAAAAAGAAAGTGAAGAAATACCGTCAAATGTTACGACAAATAAGATACCGACGGCAATCAACTGCATGCGCTCCTCGTCTGCCTGCGGAAAGAGGTTTATAGCGAAGGTGACGAAGCGTTCACCCTCAGGTTTACTTAGTTCTCGCTTGCCGATGCTCGCTAGGGTCCCGCCCCGCGTGAGGTTGGTGTTGTTGTAGCTCTGATCATTCGCGAGCAGTTCGCAGAGCTCGGCCGCGTATTTGAGTGCGGGCCTCCAGAAACGATTGTGGCGAGCGCAAGTCAGACCGGTATGAAAGGGAAGACCCGCAGCTTTAGGGTCAATGGGAAATGAGTTCTGCCACGAGGGATCAAGAGCATCGCGTTTGGCATTGATGGGCAACTCAAAGGTCCAGTCGTGCGCGACGAGAAAGGAGGGAAGTCGTGGGATGTAGTTCCACGAGAAAATAACTGGTACCACATCGGGGAGATTCTCAGGAGCTGCAATTTTGTCTAATTGCAGATTCTGATTAATCATCTTGTCGGAAGCTGGATGAATGCGGTTGTATCGGACGACGAAATTATGAGAAAGACGATGCAAGGGAAGAGGCAAAGATAGCTTCGAGGGCGCGTGATCAGTTACGCTTTCAAGCAGTAATGCTTTATATACAGTAGCTCATGATCAGTATGTATTACTATCCCCTTAACCAAGACTGCGAGCGCTCAAGTTCTGCTGACACCCCTTCGGAGATATTCGGTATGTACCTACGAGTCTGACCGTATATTCTAGACCCTGAGATGCGCCCAAGGCATCCCGTCGTCTATCCAATCATTTGCTTGGAGCCCCGTGGGAGTGGTGCAAGGGCCCTCCAATCCGGGCGACCGGAAGCGCGCGGATGTGTGGGGGTGGCGTGAGTGCTCTCTTTCTATCCGGGGTCTCACCCTGACTCAAGTTACGGGTTGGAATAGCCGACTATAGGCATCTTGAAACACAAAGCTATGTCCACACCGCATGAATATCCCATACCTATATAGTCATAAGGCTGCTGCTTGGTCATCGCTCTACTCCATGTCACATCAAACCGAAGGGTCTGATGTGGTCCGGCTGGACGCGGAATCGTACGACCGGTGCACGGCGTCTTGTCGATCCACTTATCTACCCCGACAAACGCACATTCGTATCTGACTCTGAATCGTCAACTCTTCGAGACAGACAATCAACATGAACACACGGTGTCAGAGCCTGATACCGAATCTTGTTCGGATGTCTGCGCATTGCTCGGGAAATGACTGTCTGTTCGGCCGTAGTGGGCGATGGGTGACAAATATTTAAATACCCAACGATAGCGCTTGTAGGACTATATTCCCTAGCCTTTATTTCATATCTTTTATTCATCGAAGTCTATCTCAAATCTTTTCCATATGGCGGTGAAAGCAATCATCTTCGATCTTGGCGATGTCCTCTGCAGCTGGAAGCCACCAGCGACATTATCCGTCAACCCAAAACTCCTGAGGGAATTCCGCAACTCGCAAACATGGTACGAATACGATTGTGGGAGAATCGGACAGGACGAATGCTACTCGCAGCTAGCATTACAGGGAGGTGTCTCCGCGGAGGATGTCGAGAGTGCCTTTCAACAAGCCAGGGATTCGCAGACGCAAAATGACAACGTTGTAGAAGTCATCAGCGAACTGAGAGAGTCCAATCCGGACCTGCAGATCTACGCCATGTCCAATATATCCAAACCAGATTGGGAGATACTCAGGGTAAAAGACTTCAGCTGGGACATATTCGATCGGGTTTTCACTTCGTCCGAGGCTGGAATGTGTAAGCCGGAACTTCGGTTCTTTCGCCATGTTCTGACCGAGATCAAGATAAATCCCAGCGAAGCAGTGTTTATTGACGACAAATTGGACAATGTCATTGCTGCGCAGTCATTGGGGTTCCGGGAAACAGTTGTCTTTGTTGACGCACCGAGCATGCGCAGACAACTCTTGAACGTACTTCAAGATCCGGCTTGCAGAGGCATGGACTGGCTTCGAAAGGAGGCAAAGCACCTCTACTCAGAAACAGACACAGGAGTTGTGGTTCCCGACAATTTCGCCCAACTCATGATATATGAGATTATTGGAGATTTGTGAGTAGACGATATGAGCGTAACTTTCAAGGTTTAGTGAACTAACAATACCAAAACAGGGACCTTCTAAGCCTCAAATCCTTTGACCGAACTTGGAACTACTTCATACGTATGTGCGAAACGAATGTCCACCATTCCGTTTGGTGAACTGACCACATTTTGCAGAGTCTCCGTTCGGAACGTCGAAGAAATACCCCGATGATCTTGACACGACGTCATACGCATACAAGCTTTTATCTCTCGACCGCACGGTCGCAAATTCCATCATGGACGAGATGATATCTTCCAACTGCACTACAGCGGACAGCATTGTCCAGGTAAGATAGAGCCGCAGAAGCGAGCCGATCCGAACGCTAAGATGAACAGGTATATTTCGACAATATGCGAGTGCGAACAGATCCCACCGTATGCATCAACGTAGTGCGGCTGTTTTACGCATACGGGCGTGGAAATGAGCCTGCCCTTCAGGCAACCAAAGACTGGATCCAGGATGTTTTGTTTTTTCGAGGATATTTACAGGGAACACGGTACTACCACCAACCCGACACATACCTCTACTTTTTCGCACGGTTGTTAAGCGATAATCCGGCGTCGGATATGTTCCGTAATACGTCAGCGTTGCTACGCGAACGGCTCAACGAGCGTATCAACAGACCAGCAGACTGTCTGGGGCTGGCAATGCGGATCCTGGCATGCCATTACATGGGCATACGAGACGAATTGGATTTGCAGCAGCTGGTGAAAAAGCAGCAAGAGGATGGGTCATTCGAAATTGGGTGGCTCTGCCAGTACGGTAAAACACAGATGAAACTGGGCAACCGGGGCCTCACAACAGCACTAGCAGTGACTGCAATCAAGGCACTGAGCTGAATTAACGGGGTGGGAAGAGTGCAGGTGGACGCCATAACGGATGGTAAGGCCAGGATATTGTCTCAATCGATTAGCTATCTAGTATTTCATCAATCCAAAGCTGGCTTATCTTTCATAATTTCGATGATAGCGTTTCACACCATTCTGAGCTGGAAAATATAGTACGTCACGGCCATATAGCAGTGTACGTGTCTTCCCACGGAAACTTAACGCGGAGGGGACGCAATGACAAGACGAAGTGTCGCTTTAGGCAGCCATTTGGGCGAGTAGCTCTGTGAACGACCAAAAAAGGAAGGAACATCGGGCCGGAATCTCCAGTGCCCCGATTTGCTGCTCCCGCCCTGCCAGGAACAAGACGTGAGGAACATTTGCAAGCCGGAGACTCGAGCCCGCACGTGAATACGCATTTGTGGAAGGCACGGCGCTCTGTCTCCGTAGTCGTCGGATTTCTCCTGCCTTCTCAAGTCCGAGGCTATTCTCGGCTGGTGACAGCGGCATGTTCCTTTCCTTTTGTCCCGTAAACATACTACCCAACTTCCAGCCTCATAGTGCACTTCATTTCACTGAAGACGAAACCCGCTGACTAGCAACCGCAAGAGCCGTTCATGCGAAGAAAAGAGAAGAGAGAGAGAGGAGAAAGGGGGGGCTGGGGAGGGAGAAAAGAATATCTTGATTATCGCCATGGCAAACTGGCTAATTCCTCCAGCTGGCTTCAATGAATGCCCCGCAACCGAGGTTTACAGGGGCTAAGACGATCTGTGTACACACCAGGCTGTGATGTTTCAGATTATGGGCATGCACAGCCTCACTATGACATGTATTTGACCCTCTTATCCGAGCTGGTGGGTGGGGGCTAAGTGCTCTACGATGCGTCCAAGATTCACTATGGGGTCGAGAAAGCGATGGTCTGGACGTGCCCTGTCAGCCGATTTCGAACACGCCCATGTCACAATTTCCGATCCTCGCTTGCTGCCTGCCCGACCCGAATTCGCTCCATGTCCTGTGATCATCATGTTTCACGGGGCAAAGTTGAAGCTGAACACTGTTGCTCAAGCGACAGGGAGGGGAAGAAGAAAATTTTACTCCCTCCGTCTGTGATTGACCCGTGGGACCAATCTTTAGATGCATAGATGCGTGTCTCGGTGGTGCTACCGTCCCGCTGGGAAGGATTTGCGGGTATACGTATGATATAGGAAACTGATGTGCGGCTGTTGGCTTCGTGTGGGGCTGTGCAATGACCTCAACACCTCAGCTGTTCAATAATCGCTTATCTCGGCTTAGAGCCGTAATGTCGTCTCCGCAGCGTACGGGGCGAAAAAGCGAGAATTGTTGGGAATTTGGGAGCCGTTGTTCGCGAATCATGCCAAAAGAACCCAATACAGGTCTTCATGTTGAGTATTTGTGATTAGTATAACCAAAAAGAGGCGCATTACTCATGTCTCTTCGCTTGATACAAAGGGGGCTGTTCAGGTAAAATCAAGCGCCGAAATTTTGAATCTTGTAAAATTGGGGCTTCTGAGTGTGTCACGATCTGATAGAGCGGTATATCATTATTTTTTTTGGCAGCCGGAGCCATTTCTGGCCATGCTTGCAGTACGGTCTCCATCGCTCAAAAAAAAAAAA
>RHKH01000018.1:0-12572 GCA_009829795.1 Lasiodiplodia gonubiensis
CAGGCCGACGGCCAGCCCGCCCAGGGCGCCCGCCACGGCGCCGGCCCGCGTCTGGGCGCGCCAGGTGACGGCGAAGGCGGCGGGGAAGACGGCGCCGCCGATGAGCAGGCCCATGACGAGGAACAGCCAGCCGAGGTCGATGCCGGCCGCGTTCCACACGCACGCGAAGACGGCCATGGTGGCGCCGAAGACGCAGATCATGGCGTGCGAGACGGCGATCAGCCGCTCGGGCGACGCCGTGGGCGACATGTACGTCTTGTACACGTCGAAGGTCAGGATGGACGACACGGCGATGAGCTCGGCCGACGCGCACGACGTCACCGCCATGAAGAGCACCACCAGCAGCGCCGCCGCCCCGCTCTTGCCCAGCAGCGCCGACGCCGAGAAGGCCGCCGCGAGCCCGGCCGAGATTTGCGACTCGCTGGGCACGTCCGGGTACGTCGGGAAGTGTGGGTTCGACGTCAGCGCCACGGCGGCGAGCCCGAGCGTCGTCGAGAAGCCGAATGGGATGGCGAACCAGGCGAGGCCGCCGAGGATGTAGGCCCGCACCGCCGTCGATGGTCGGGACGCGATGGCACGTTGCCAGTAGGCTTTGGACACGTTCAGTCAAGGGCATCTTAGCTTGACTAAGTAATTGATGGCTCACCTTGGTCGAGGAAGACGGTACCGGAGCCGCTGCAGAGTTGGATTACGCCTGGAATCGTGTCAGGACACAGGCTGTCAGGGAACTGAGATGTCCATCTCACCAAAGACCAAAGCGAAGTTGGATTTCAGGGTGAGGTAACTGCCGTTCTTGTTGCCATCCACCGGCCTCTCGACTGCTGCTTGCTTGAGTAGCTCATACATCTGAGAGGGCGATCCGATGAGGTCGCTCGTGGCGTAAGCATGGAACATGAAGTAGAGGATAATGATCATCAAGATCAAGGTATGCGAGTAATCGCCTGTATTGCAAGTCAGCATACGGAATCTCCTGCGGAATTGTCATACTCACAGAGAAAAGTAGCTCTCAGTCCTCCGAGGACGACATAAGCGCAGACACCCGTCGGAATCAAGAAGATGGCGGCGTACACGTTCATCCCTGTCAGGTTCGTTACAACCGCACTGCCACCGAGCAACAGCTGGCTGCCAACCAGGATGTTGGTGACTAGAGCAAAGAAGACGAAGATGATGTGAGTAGCCTTCCCGTAACGGGTGTAGATGATTTCGAGAAACGTGTGGCAGCGCGGAGCATTCTGCTTGACTGCAAGAGGATCAGCTTCATGTCACACCAGGATCAAACCGATGCTCACCTTTACACGCAAGAATCGAAAACATCAGAATCTGCACCGTAGCTCCGGCTGCATACCAAAAAGGCCCTGCGACACCGTATGTGTATGCCACTGTGCTGCTTTGGAGCAGTGTCGCCGCCCACGTCCATGCCGACACGATACCACTCGCGATCAGACCCGGCTTAACACTCCGGCTGGCTGTGTTGAATTCTTCGCTTTGCTTTGTAGAGAATCTCGTGTAGCGGTTCTGCAAATACGAGATGCCCATCATGACAAAAGCAAAGAAAAACCCGACCCCGATGACGACCCCATAGCCGGCCGCTTCGGGCAACGTGGTTGCTGCTGAGTGAGATGACATGGTAGCGTGGAGAGAAATTCGACAACGACAACCATCTGAGCTACACGGAGCTTCAAATATGACGGCCACTCTGGAGCAGACACCAAAGCAAAACCTGTTGCGATAACGCACGGCACATCATTCCTATCTCGTCAAGCGACAGCTTCCGCTGCATGAGTAAGATGGTACATCTCGCTCAAGGAACCGCCCCAAGGAGATTGCGTAGTGCGATAGGGAGTTTATTAGTCTAGGCCGAGGACCAGAAGCTTGATAAGAGCGCTTGCCGCAGGCATGATGAGCCATGCTAATCTTCCGCGGGGTTCAAGGTTTGCAGTGGTCAAAGGTGGAGTATCGAGCTGATGTTATCCCCTCAACCATCATGCTGGAGCCGCAGATCCTTACCACGATTGGCGCTTCCCCCGGCGGGCACCTTGTTATCTCCACAGCGTGGTAGAGATAAGCATCAGCCATCGGACATTTGATCGCGTCCTGACCAACTTCTCTTACAACCTCATTGCTGGTCTTCTTGCGACGATCGCTGTCATTTGATCAACAATAGCCATTTTGCCTTAGCAACTCGGGTTTAGCAGACGAGAAGTAGTAATTGACAATTCCATGGTAGCCTGAATTGACTTCCTCAATTGCATCCATTCCATTCTTCCGTCTGACGTCGAATCTGGCATAATTCCGTGTAAGAAGGGTGGAACCGTAGGCCGAAGGAATAAGTGTACCGGCCGACAGGTGATCGTTTTTCGAGCAATGTGGAGTAGACATGCCGTTCCAGGTTGCAAGGCTGGTAAACATCCTCTGGTTTTAACAGCCAAAAGAGCTCTTTCTGTCACAAAAATGCGCGTCAGCCCGCCTTTCAAGGGGAAATGAGCCTACATAATGGGAGTCAACAAACCCTAGAATAGGGCCTAACCACTGAACTTACATTTTCAAGCATAACATACCAGCACTCCTGTGCTTGTACTAGGCCCAATGGCTATACCCTTAACCATATCGCCTGTGCCGGTATGTGCTTCTGGCTCCAGGTTGACCACGCCGCGACATTACTTAAAGCGCCCAGGGGCTGTCTGCTAAACGCACTAGTATCGTGGTTCTCCGATATATTATAAATTTTAATCGAACCCCCCAAACACCACCGATGCTTCCGACCAGAGCCCTATATACGATAGACCATCCTTGCCCGCAATAGACTGATCTTTTTTTTTGTCCCCTAGTCCTATGTCCCGTCCATAAAACTCCCCAAGAAAACAACCCATCGAATTATTGTTTTTCAAGCCTGAAAAGAAAGCACACTACATCCAGATCTAATCATCAGGGTACTCGTCCCGAATGTTGCTCACGAACTTCGACTGAAGCGGATCCCAACGTCTAAAGTAGCGACCGGCCAGCTTGTTCGACAAGAAATCCGGAGGTGGATCCGACGTGACTTGGATGTTCTCCTCCGCGACGTATCTCGAGCTGGAATCTTCGCACCTATCAAAATAAAAAGTTAGCCTTGAATTTGCAATTGTCGCCAGTTTAGGAAAGCCACGTACAGAACATTGTAGAAGGCCTGGTTTCTCCCATTTGGCAGACCATCAATGTTCATCGCATGCATCCAATCATCTCCGGCGTTGCAGTAGGGATCCCAGCCGACGATGACGCCGTAGTAGTGATACCGCTTGTGCTTGAAGCACTGTCCGACGCAGAACTTGACGTTTTTGGTGTGCTCACCGCGCTTCTTAAGCGCCTTCTTGTTCCGGTCCGCCGTATGCTCGCGCTGGATGATGTAAAGGAAGTCACCTTCCTCCGGCAGGTCGTGGAAGAGCGATGCCATGTACCGCTCGACCAGCCAGATCTCCCACGGGTAGAACTCCAGGCACTGTTGCACCACCTTGCTGATCAGAATCCGGCGCCTGTGGAGAGCGATCCCCCCAGCTTCCTCGCCACCGCGAATGGGATCGCCACGTTCAAGGTATAGCCATGCCCACAAAGCCGCGTGGAGGGCGCTGTGGAGGTTCAGATGTGTGTGCGTGAACTGAATCCCTATCGTCGATGCAGCAGGGTCTACCAGTCCGTTCCCACTTTCCACAGCACGGCGGATGTTTCGGGCTGTTCGAATGACCATTTCGATCGGGTTGGCAGGCTCAAGATAGGTTGCGAAGCTCGCAGTCGTTGCACCCATTGTCCGCAATTGCCCTTCAAGGTCCGAGCGTGACACTGGTTCGGCCGACCGGAAGGGGTCGAGGTACATAGTGTCAGGGGTCTCGAGGTTCGGGGCGGGAGCACCTTCCAGCGTCGTCTGAGGAGGGGCCTGTACGATTGAGTAGATATGGTAGGGGTATCCGCATGGATTGGCATCAATCTCGAGCCTCGAAGCCACCGAGCAGAAGATTACGTTCGTGATCAAAGGCAGCGCCTCGTGGTCCTTCTCCGACAGCGCCAGGCCAATGAAGTTCTGTGCGATCTGCCCATACCTCTCACTCGGTACTCCCCGGTATCCCGCTCTTCGAAGGAAGGTCACTAACCAGCATGCCCTCCTTCTCGTCGACAGCTCCCTCCATTCCGGATGCGCCGTCTTGAACCGCTCCGCCAGCTCGTCCAGTTGCTGGCCGATCATGTCGAGATCGCCCTGCCCCTCGTCGCTGTCTAGCACGAACATGTCGTACGCGCCCAGCGCGCGCTCTAACGACCGCGACTCGCCCTTGCGTAGCTTGCACCACTCCTCCATGGCAATGCTGCGGTGGATCGTGCTCAGGATCGCGCTGCTCCAGAACCTCCGCGCCAGCACGTCCTCCTTCCCCTCATCCGCGTTTTTGTGCTTCAGCAGCACTGACTTGACGTCGTAACCCCGTTCCGCTATCCATTCAATGTGGTTTGCGCGGTTCTGCTGAGTCGCGATTATCATATCCATGCGTTTGTCGACTTCATGATCCAGCTGCTTCCTGTTGACGAACAATCTCCTCCATGGTACGTCGGCGATCGGCTGGCGGAGCTTGACGGAAAGGCGATGCGTCGGGTTCCAGAAGCGAAAGTGGACGCGGCAGAGGTGGCGCCAGAGGAGAGGCTCTTGGGCGAGGGAATGTAGGCGTTTTGTTGAGAGTTGGACTGCATTGAGATCGTAGGGGTCGAGGTAAGAGAGGATGTGCGTAAGAATCTCGTCTGGCAGGGCCAGTAGGAAGGGTGGTTCCGTTGCCATGACGGGTATCATGCGCTGTGAGTTTGCCGCCGGGCGCGAGGGTGTCCAGGGCTGGCAAACGTCAGGCGCATTGAGAAATCGAAGCAGACGCCCCCGCGATGCGAGTACTATGACGATATCGGCGACCGGGGCAGGACTTACCGAGGATCTTCGCTTACGATTAGCCCGCAGGCGACCAGCATCACATGACTGCATATCCATCCCGCTCCTGTCAGAGGTTTGAACCATGGAAATGTGGGAAAGCTTGTATTTATTCCTCCCTTTATATAAGGCACCCTTACCCGCAGTTGACTCCATCTTTGTTCGGCGACTTTTCGCCCCTTTTCCGGGTCCTTAAAAACCAAATTGAATAAGACACAACAAATAAGGAAACCCAGTAACGCCATTATCTTCTCCGTCATTCGTGAAAAGACATAATGTCCCCTCCACGCGCTAAGCAAGCCCAACAGCTACGAGCAACGCAGCAACAAAGCACAAGGCAGAGAATATGTACACTACAGGGAGCTCTCGTGCTCACTTCGTTAGCCTCGGGCGTCTGGTAAATCGTTACGCTCGCAGTATCTTTTATGTTTTATTTGGCACCGAACCTGAAGCGCTCAAGGTCAAGCCTCTGTTTCATGGCCTTCACACGATCCTCAGCATCTGATAACGCTGCCTCACTTTCGCTATCGGGAACGATGTCAAGATCTTCACTGCCCTTAGTTGCAGTAGGAGGCATGTCAGAAGGTGAGTGCTTGGAGGCTTTTGGCGTCAAGTCATCCGCCGGCTCAGCCTGACTGCTGCGGGGAATGATAACCTCAGCATCGTTGGCAGTCCAGTCGTCGTCATCGAAAACCTGGTACGATGCGGCCAGAATACCCGATTCCACCTTGGAGAACTTGGATGCACTGGAAATCGAGCCCGTAGACTGAAAGACCTTCCTGCTCCAGGAGAATTCTTCGGTCAGGTTCAATGACTGAGACTGCTTCTGGGAGTCAGGCTTGTGCTCGAAGGTTTTGGCCAGATCTTTGAAGTCGCCTATGTCCTGGGTTCCAGAAGTTGAGGCTTGGCTTTCACAAGGCGCACTCTGACTATCGCATGACGTGGCAGGGGTAGAAGAGCTGGTTGCATCTTGAGCGTCTTGCCTCCATGACGTGGAGAGACTGCGCTTCAATGAGGACGACTTGCTAGTTTGAGACATGTTAGACTCAGCTGCGGTCTGGCTCGGATCAGGCAGCTCTTTCATAGCTTCCTCAATAGAGTCATCTGACCAGAGCTCGAAGTCCTGGGCGGCTGTTCTCTTCGATTTTGAACGACGAGTAGATGGGCTGGGCTCGACGGCGGATGCGAAGAAACGACTGCTCCCACTTTCGACCTTGAAGCCGCCGTCGGCGTCCGGCAGGACCATCGTGTCTGAGCAGAGTCTTTGTCGTTTGGACGGGCGCGTTGTTGAAGCTCGTCTTGTGATCGAAGGCTCTGAGGCGATTCTGCGGGATCCTTGAGGAGGCACGGAGGTGGGGGCTGCGGTAGGTCGAGCGGGCTGAGCCGGGATGGGCGAAGCGGTCCAGCTGCCACGGTTCTGGTTTTCTTGGAAAGTCTGCTGCTGGCTCGGAGAAGGAGTAAATAGGTTCGGGTCGAGCTCCGCAAGGGGGATACGCTTTGGCTTGAAGAACGAATCGATAGACTTGCTCTTCTTCAGATCGGGCGTCTGCATGACCGAAGCCCTCCGAGAAACCGGAGCGGGAAGCTTGACTGGGCGGAACGACTGCGGTAATTCGATAGGCTTCTTGGTATTGGGGTGCAACTCTCCCAGCGCAACACCAGTCGCTATCTCTGGTTCGACATAGCGACCAATGTACAAAAGCTGCTCGACTACGACGTCCGGGCCGGGCTTTGTAAAGTGCACTAAACGTTTTGCTGAAGGACAGAAGACCCATTGGTACAGAAATGTCAATTCGGCTTGAGCATATGCCTCTGGATAAGCAGTAGGCATTTTGAACTTTCCGTCGAATTGGATCTGCCGCAGGACCCTCTCGGCCGTCTTATGTTTGCGAAGAAGACGATAGGCAGTTATAAGACCCATCTTGTTGATGCTCGGCAGGTAGTCACAGCCACTGAGAATCGCCATCTGCCTGAACTGTGCATCTGTCCAGCCAACGAGGCTGACATCCTTACAAGCCGTGAAGTCTGCGCGGTTGATGACGATACACTCGCCGTAGTTGTCAAGTTTGGTGATCAAGCATCTGGCACCAAAGACGAGGAGATCCGAGTCCTCGGAAACGATTCCCGAGATGATGCCCTTCTTCTCGAGATACACCATCTGCGAGTCAGCTTCGTACGGTGCAACAACATAGTCAACACCAAGCAGCTTCAGCTCCTCGATGAGCATGCGTGCCATTTCCGGGGTAACATCGACAGCCTTTTGCAATTCCAAGTGGGCCTGCGAGGTCTTCCCGAGCTTCAACATTTCCGTTCCGGCCCTCTTGCTCTCCTTGCGCTTGGCGGCTCTTTCCTTGTTGGTGACCTCTTTGCCCGGAAGATGGTCACCATCGAACACAAGGTACGGCTTTATGCCGAAATGAATGAGCATACGAACGCGGTGCATGCAGTAGTCGATATGCTTCCTGGTCGGCTTATCAAGAGCCAAATCAATGGCGCAAGCAACCGTGCCGCGGTGCAACCAGCCATAGGCATCGACGCCCAGGGTCTGGCCGGCAAACTGCCGGAGATGACATTGCTTTTGAATTGACTTGAGAAGAGGAAGTAGGCCTGAAGACGGTTAAGATTAGCAAATAATGAGGAGTGCGTGTCGTAGAAAACCTCGTACCGGAGATGCCCATTGTGATTCGAGCAAGCGGGCAAGCGTACGCGACGAGCTTCTATATCAGCTGCTGGCCGGGACGCTGAACATGCTGAAGTCCCTCAAACGTATGGACAACAGGAGGAAGTGCAGGCGTTGGTGGGACGCGTGTAGTGACGCGGTCGGAGAAAAGGAATGCAGCGGCGTCAGAGATTGGAGATCCCGTCCTCGACGCGCCTGCTTGAACGGTAGACGCGTCGGGTCTGACTGCGGTCGCCACGGGACGAGCTGCTTGCAAGCCAAGCTTTCCGGACCCTTGTCACCGCCCTGGCACCCTCCAAAAATTATGCCAGCTTTCTCCGCCGTGGTACCCCTCTACGTTCCCACCGCTCTTGCACCCTGTACCGCCGTGAATCTCTGAAAATACGATTTTCAGAATCGCAATCCATCTGAGTCCCGGACTCCGCCGCCAGACCGCCCAAAACCCCACGAATATCGCCCATCATGCCGAAGTCCCTCTCCAAAGTCTCCAAACAAATCTCCAAAAAGCGCGGCACCAAATCTACCGCTCTGCACGAGTACTCGCGCGACTCGCGTCGTCTCCAGCGCGCCGGTCTGCGCGACGAGAAGCTTCTTCGGCTAGCCACTGAGCGCGGCAAGCAGAACCAGCCCCACCGTACGCACCGAACATCTGTTTCCCTAAATCCAAGCACTGACAACAACACCGAACAGTCCAGCGTGTCCACCATTTTCAACTCCTCGCACAATCTCCCGAAGCCCCCGACGCGTTCGATGCCTCCTCCCTGCAGTCCGCCATTCTTGCCTTCGTCCACCGCAACGACGAGGAGCTTGCTGAGCTCAAGGCCGCACGACGACCGGGCCGCCCGCCGGCGACGCGCGAGCAGCTCCTAGAGCAGCGCATCGCGACCGAGACGAAGGAATTCGAGAACAGCGGCTTCTATTGCCCTGACATGCGTGACACCGCGACGGTCGACAAGCTGCGTGGTTGGGACGGCGAGTGGGTGGGCTGCAACGCTATGAAGTTCGTGCGCGTGACCAAGGCCGGCGAGGTGAGGGATAGTGTGTGGCCGCCGAAGGGGTTGAGCTGAAAAAACGAGGAACGTGAGAGTGAGAGCCTGGCTTCAAGAGACTTGGTGTGACAATGGGGTGATTTTTGAAGTGTGAGGTTATTTTCGCAACCTCAGGCATCGAAGTCATGTCTAGATAAGCAAGCCACCTTGGACTTCGCGTTCTTCAGTATTGCAGGCCGAACGCGAGCTCGATTCGCACCAAGCGCAGAGGGATTCAATGCTCGCTACACACGACGAGTTTACCGCTAGAGGAAAACAATTGAGCCAAAAAGCACAAGCTTGGCGCAGGGCGGCTAATTGAACAGAGGTATCTGATTTGCGCTTTTCCATATCGTAGAGTTTTATACTACATAGCTTGCAGACTTGCAGCTCTCCGGGTTCTCCATACCGAGCGCCGGATGTTGTAAGAGTAGAGAAGAAATGAGAAAAATGAAACGGCCAAAGCCCCTTCGAGCGGTTCATGTTAGTAGTCACGCTTAAGCAGACACAAAGCCCTTAAGGTCTGACACGAGAAGTTAGCGACATGTGCGAATGATTTGACAGTGGGAATTCGACTTACTCTCCAGCCACTTCAAGTACTCCTTCTGCTCCTTGTAGTCAATGTAGTCAGGGATGAACAAGGCCATCCTGGTGTCGATGCCCCTCTCCTCAAGGTACTCCTCCAGCAGAATCTGGAGGTCCTCGTCCAACTGGCCGAAAAGCGGGCCGGGATAGGTCTTCCGAGTCGCCCACTCTTTCTCTGCAGTCTTGGGATCGGCCTGCGTAGCGTCGGTGTAGTAATGGACGCTGCCGATCTGGAAAGCGCTGTCCTGAGCAATTGCATCAATGGACATAGCGCCCTTCTGTCCATCCTTGGTAATGACGATAGAAGCGCGAGCGGGGAAGCTGCTCTGCTCCTCCTCGGGGAACTCGTCCTCCAGCTCCTCGCGATCGGCGGGCGACACATTGTCCTCAGGTGCGACCTTGATGTTGCCGCCAGGGGTGCGGCCCTGGCTCACGGAGCCCTTGGTGTTGGCGCCACCGGACTGACCATCGATTTCAACGTCCTCATCGGGAAAGGCGGGATCGTCCATCTCATCCTCAGGGACCTGGGGCTCGTTGATGTCGGAAATGGTAAAAGTGACGCGGATGCTAGATGGCTGTTAGTCGGGGAAAGTGCGTCGATCATTGCGGAACTGCACGTACTTCTCGTTGTTGTACTTGCGGGTGAGGACAACCTCTTCTTCGCCGTTGACGTCAGTGACATCGAATGGGCTGTTCTCAAGGTAGTCCTTGATGTTTTGCGAGTAATTCTCAGCCTCGCCAAGATCCTCCTCCATGTTCAGCTCGCTTTCGAGCTTTGCAACGAGCGCGTCCTGGACTGCATTTACATTTAGCATAACATCTCAGAACACGATTGGAACCAATCCAATGGGTGCATACCCTCAAATCTAGGAGTAGAGGTGTGGAAAGCGGATGCGAGCCTAGGTGCGAATGCAGGTCTCCATGCTGCTTGCAGGGTGGTCGGCTTGAACAGAGCTGGGCGAGCGGCCTTGGTGCTCAGGCGCGCGAACGAGCGGGGCGCCGAGCGGGCGATGGACCTGAAGGACAGCATTTTGGATGGTTAAAGCACCCGATGATAGAGGCGCACAAGATGGAGGGCGGGTTGTAGGGCGGGAGGCAAGCTTTTGCTGTGGTGCGAGGTTCGCGAGTTTCTGGAACTTCGCGCTGCGAAAGGTTTCGTTGCGATGAAGTCAGCACGGGCGTGCAGGGATCTGCTCCCCGCCAGGCAGAGACAGGCACCCATGCGGCCCGTCCAGCGCAAGCACGACAGCTCCGCGGCCGGAGAGTCCCCACCACCGCGCTCCTCCGACCAACGTTCGCCCTGCGGTGTGTCATAGGCATATATTGCATGCGCGCAGCCGCCGGTGTGCTCTTGACGCAATTGACATACCTCAGCTGGAACCTTCTCGCGACGCGCATCTCTCGCAATGGCCTCCGACGAGCAGAAGAAGGCCAAGGTAAATCATTCCGTCTCTCCGCTCGCTCACCACCAAAAAAATATCCCACAGCCCATCCGACATCAGCACACCTCTCACGAGCCACGAACACAACATTGCACTCTGTCACATCCGAAAATATCGCAGAGCTAACATGCCTCTGCCCGCCATCAGCCTAGTGCCCTGCGCTCCATCATCGCGGGCAGCACCGCCGGCGCTGTCGAGATCGCCATCACCTACCCGGCCGAGTTCGCGAAGACCCGCTCACAGCTGAACCGGCGGCTGGCCGAAGGCAAGAAGCTCCCCTGGCCGCCGTTCGGCCCTCAGTGGTACGCGGGCTGTACCACCCTCATTATCGGCAACTCGCTCAAGGCCGGTATCCGCTTCGTCGCCTTCGACCAGTACAAGAGTATGCTGGCCGACTCCAACGGCAAGGTCTCTGGCCCAGCCAACGTCATTGCTGGCTTCGGTGCCGGTGTGACCGAGAGTGCGCTGGCTGTCACTCCGTTTGAGAGTATCAAGACGCAACTGTGAGTAGCGTTGACAATTCTGGGGCCTGGTGGGAAAGACTGGTCCTGGAAGACTAGGAGAGAGGTGGAAGACCGCATGAGAGTGATCGCGTATGCTCGCAGAACTCGAACGGAATTGAGGGCCTCAGAATACCTTCAACTGTTCTCCGAGCATGCTCTATCGTCTCCCAAACCTGCCCGATCTCCAGTAGCAGGCCTATACACCTCCTTCGGGGGGGTTTGCCCGCCACACCAGGCCTTTCTCAGCACCTCCCGCTTCTGTCTTGCCAGCAAATTCAGTAGCTAATCATCACCTCCCGTTCCAGCATCGACGACCGCAAGTCCGGCAAGCCGCGCATGCGCGGCTTTCTACACGGGACGGCCGTGATTGCACGCGAGAGGGGCATTCGCGGCTTCTTCCAGGGCTTCGTGCCTACCACCGCCCGCCAGGCCGCCAACTCAGCCACGCGCTTCGGCTCGTACACCACGCTCAAGCAGCTGGCCCAGTCGTACGTGGCTCCCGGCGAGAAGCTCGGCACCGTCAGCACCTTCGGCATCGGTGCCCTAGCCGGCATCATCACCGTCTACGTGACCATGCCGTTGGACACTGTTAAAACCCGGTAAGGAACGCGGCTCTCTTTCTCCCTGTCTTCGCTAACAAGGATTGACGTTTGTAGTATGCAATCGATAGAAGCGAGAAAAGAGTATAGGAACAGCTTCGTCTGCGCCGCCCGCATCTTCAAGGAGGAAGGTTTTCTGACCTTCTGGTCTGGCGCTGTACCACGTCTGGCACGCCTGATTTTGAGCGGTGGTATAGTTTTTACCATGTGAGTCATCCTATAGTCTAGGTACCATCCGCACACGATGGCCGAAAACGCTGACGCCTGAGTAGGTACGAGAAGAGCATAGAAGCGATGGAGAAGCTCGACCCAGAGGGAAAGTACATCTGAGGGGGAAACTCCTTGTATTATTACTTGGTAACAAGAGGGACCATGGGCTCTACCACTGACATGAGGCTGTTATGGCACTTCAACCTCTAGCTGACAGGGTAGGAAGTTTTTGGTCTAAATGGCTCTCGCCTGACCTACACAACATCGCCGGAAGATCGGCCATTTCCCACGGATCGAACAGATGGCTATAGGAGCGAAGTGGATATCATTCAGTTCATAGAGGCACGGGGCCATAACCTACTAAACCGAAATGCCCAACCAGAGAAGAAAAGTTCAGAGAGATCATAAAGCGTGGGCATCTCGAATAGAGGTGAAAAGTGATATATAAAATAGGAAATCTAGATGATCTTACATGAACACACCAATGAAAAGGTATAGAAAGTTCCATGACGATCACCAATATCCTGTAGATTGCTTGCGCCAGAAGAAGTAGATGGTGACTAATGTTTGAAAAAAAAAAAAAAAAGATCAC